>JAKSZP010013376.1:0-129153 GCA_022478985.1 Massospora cicadina
GTCCTGGGGAGATCATCCAGGACCATCATGACGGAATCACCGTTGGTCATCCTGGAAAAGCAAAGACCTTGGAGTTGATATAACGCACTTACAATTGGAAGGGTTTGCCTGTTCAGGTAGGGCGGTACTGTAAAAAGTGCCTGATCTGCAATCAAATGAAACCCAATCGGCAACCTTTAGAAGGGTTGCTGGTACCAGTTCAAAAGGCTGAAGGGATCTGGACTTCCCTATCAGTGGATTTCATTGTGTAGTTACCCGTTTCAGATGGGTATGATGCAATCATGATGGTGGTGGACCGCTTTACAAAGTTCGCCCACTTTATTCCTTGCAGAACAACTATAACTGCCGCTGAAATGGCCAGGCTTTTCGTCACCCATGTTTTTGCACTTCATGGGGTTCCCCAAGATATTATCAGTGACCGGGGACCCCAGTTCACCTCCATCTTTTGGGAAGAGTTGTGTAAAACTCTTCAGATCCGCCCCTTCCATTCAACTGCTTATCACCCCCAATCATATGGGCAGACTGAGCGAGTGAATCAGTGCTTGGAACAATTTCTGCGTTTTTACACCACCGCAGACCATTTAGATTAGGTTCCTCACCTTCCTATGGCCCAGTTTAGCTACAACAACACTTTGCATTCATCAATTGGTTGTTCACCTTTTTTGCTAACCATGGCTTTACCCTGCTTTTAATATGGAGCCCAGCTGTGGTTCCAAAGTGGAAGCGATGCTGTACTTTGCTAAGACTCTCAAGAAGGTCCATCAAGAGGTGTCCACAAGTTTGGAGGTGGCTATGCTGGTTCATAAAAAGAATGCCGATGGAAAGCGCCGAGTGGGTCCAGCATACAAGGAAGGGGATCTCGTGATGCTCGATGCTCACAACATCCCTATCAAGCAGCCATGCAAAAAACTGAGTCCAAAGAGGATTGGTCCTTACCGTGTAGTTAGAAAGGTGGGACATGCCTCATAACAGTTGGATCTTCCCTCCGCGTTTTGGATCTTCTCCATCTTTCATGAAAGCAAGTTGACCCTGTTTGAGGGCTCTCCTCCTGTGACTCCTAAGGCTTATCTTGTGGATGGGGCACCGGAATGGGAAGTGGAGGAAATAGTTGCCTCCCGCCAGGTTAAGGGACGTCTTGAGTACTTAGTATTTTGGAAAGGGTTTGACACAGCAGAGAACAGTTGGGTGCTAGCATGGGATTGTGTACATGCCCAAGACCTGATTGAATTATTTCATAATCATTTCCCTGAGGCTGCAGGATCTCAGCCTAAGCCAGCCGTTGCTGCTATGAAGTTGCCGCCAGCACGTAAGAACTTCTCCTTAGAAAACGCCCCTGGAGGTGGGGTGGAGCCCAAGAAGGAGGAGAGGGTAATGTCATGGTTGGATGACATAATAGTAGGAACAGATGCTAGAGATAAGGCTGGGCGACAGGAGGCCCAGAAGGTGAAACTTCAGGCTCTTCCTGACCTGAAACGCACCTTAGATCAACTCTGGGTACAAGCCAAGCATGCCCAGGTTGATGCTAATGGGGTGCAAAACGCCCTGCCTCTTATCTCGGCTCAGGCACTAAAACGAACGATTTACATTATAGACAAAGACGGTTCAATTCACTTGGTTGGAGAGCAAGGGTTTGAGTCCCACTCTAGCTATGAAATTTTAAGCTCAGGTAAAATAGGGCTTCAATCAATTACTTGAGTGAAGGCACTTTCAATGTATTTTACTAAAACGGATGGAAGCATCTGTTTATTGGAGCAGCAAGGCTTGGGCGCACTTCCACAGAGCCTGAATTTCCCCGGCCACTTTAAATATGTTTTTGCGACCAACATTCCTTGTTGGTCAGCTTTTCTTTAATAAATTTACCCGTTATTTTACGTTTTTTACAATGGTTCCTTGGGCGAACATGGTGGTGGACCTATTCAGTGAAGTCTTCAACTATGTGGGCCACTACCTATTATCACTATTTACACGAATCCCATGTGCTTTCCTGGGCCATTCAGGTCCCCTCAAGACCAATACACCCAAGACTACTCGTGCCAAGTTACCCTCAACTATGGACTCCCCATTGGTGTCTACTCAAGTTGGGGGTTTTCTTACTTACCTGTTCTCATATGTGGTGCTTTACCCCCTCGCCTGGGTTACCTTCTGCTCAAGCACCATTCTAGGTGCCCCAATTCCCATTCTCTTAACGGCTAATTCCCTAGCAATGTGGGTTCACGTCCCACATCACCTTGCTGGGAACAAGAGAGTTACAGACACTCTCTTGACAGTTTATGTGTTTTTTGGGATAAGCAACGTCAACTTAGTGACATTGTGCATGCTTGGACCACAGCAAATTGAGCCCCTCAGTTTTGTCCTGAGCTTCATCAGAAAAGTCAGCTGGGAGATTTCAGGCAAGATATTCCGTTAATGAGAGACTCCATGGCTGCGTGGAGGCCATGGCAGAGTGAAAAATTGGTGGTGGTAGATTCTGAATCCACAGCAAGCTGCTGATTCATATAGTTGACATGTAAGCCTTTGTAAGGGTGCAGCGGTGCTGATGTTCAAACTTTAGAGTCTCAAATAAAATCCAGTCAGTTGAACTTAGGAAAGGGTACTACTAGGATGATTTCTTCATCCACCCATTTATGATCATTGATCAGTTCAAGATGGGTAAACAGGCACAGCTACATGGGTCAATTTTCTGGGGCAGGACTGATTGTTTTATGAACTATCAACCAAGGCAATTTAACTGGGGCTTGAGCAGTAATCTTCTTCTGATCATTTCTATAAGATTTTTTGATTGGTTGGCAATTAGGGGCTGTGCCCACAGTGACTAATGGTGGGGAGGGAGGATCAATCTTCATGTAATAAATCTAGTCAATTTGGTGGTGGGACAAAACTGGAGGAAGGAGGAGTAGAGGGTGCTAGCGCAGTAAGGGAAGGACACTTGTGGTTTGAGTAGGTAAATCTGAAGAATAATGGGCAAACTGAGAGCTGTTCTCAATGCAGGCTGAGAAAGGATGGTTGGGGTTGAGCGGATCACAGTGTGAGGGGGAATCACGAGATGAGTGTCCTGGTAAAAGGTACAGATAGTCAAAAAGGTGAGAGGCCCAGTAAGGCTACTGGCCCCATTGCAAACTACAAATTGAAGAAGGGATCAATGACGCATGCAGATAATCTCTCAAGGATCTCATAAAAGAACTGTTTGGCGAAAAGATGATTAGAAACTTGACAGACTGGACCACGATAGTGGAGTCCACCAGCAACCAAGTACAGGTGGTCAGAAAGATGTATTTTTATAAAATAATCACATCAATGCTATGACCATTGTCTGCACTTCATTGGAAAATCACAGATCATAATTTCTCTAAGGGCAGAAGTCTATAAATCTGGCAGGTTTGTACATTGCATTTTTCATCTAATGATGGTGGAACTAACATAAGAGAAAAAGTTCCCTTACTTGACCCAAAGGCTGAAGCACAAGTTACTCTGGGGGAGAACCAAGGGGCTTATAAGCACCGCCTGGGAGAACGCAAGTTTCTGGACTTGGACCAGAGGGGGAAAAAGCGACTAGTGGGATTAGGCTAGCGGAGCCAGCCTGGGAGCACTTTAGTAGTGGCCAAAAAACGCTAGGAGGCGGCGAAACATCACTTCATGTGGGGCATTCAGAATTAGATTAAATGATGATTGAATACTCAGGTCAAAAGTTGAAAAGTCGTTGTAATGTACTTTTTTAAGCAAATATGAATACATTTATTAAATAAATTAAACCATAAAACCGTTGACTATATTGGATTATCCTTTATCAACCATTCATGTGAGCTTTTAAAATTTTTGAATCTGTATTATAAAATACCAAAGGCATTTGATAATTAAGGCTATAGTTCTCTGTAAGTTCTTGATGAATCCTACAAATATCAATAATAGCTGTAAATACTTATAAAGGCATATGGTCATTGGTGAAAACATAGTTGAATGAATTAAAATGAAGACATTAATTAAACTTTTACACTTTATTTATTGGTGTAAATGAAAAAGCCATGCGCCTAAGTATTTAGATTATATTTATTAATATAAATTTTGTAATACTAAGTTCATTTACTAATGATTACACATAGATGGTGATTATGAGATGCTGTAAATTTACCTTTACTATATATCACAAACCCTGAGGAAGTGCATAATTGTAATTTATGAGTGCATACTAGATTTATGAAATCAGAGACAATGTGCTGCCAATATTTCCTTGACTTAATGATACATTTTAGGGGCCTTATATTGGGTTGAGTTAAAATTAGATATTAGTTTGGTCATAAAGTAATAATTCAATAAGTTGATACTTTTTTCTATCAATAATCTAAATTATAGTTCTGTAGTGCTTATGTAATCTGATCAATTAGTGGTGATCAGTGTGCATTGATAATGCACCTTAGAAATAATTGTATGCCAACTATATTTGACTTATCTTCCTAACGATGCCAAAATAGATTATAGTGCAGAAAAGGATTAATAGAGCTGAGTTGCATTAAGATGTATTGTGTGTAAAAACCCCTTAAAGCTTTGCCTATGAGCCATGGTAGATGAAGGTGCAAAGTGGGGTAAAATTGAGCGAAGGTGAAGAATGGCATTAGAAGTAGCCCTATAAGTTACCATTGAATTTGATAAGGAGATACAGATCGATTATGTTGAAGCACATTATTGTTTTATTCTACTAAGAAGACTCAAGCTAAAAAATTTCAATTTATAATATTGTGGTCAAAGTTAGTACTGATTTCATATGTCCCTTTGGCCAGCCCCTCCAGCTGGATTGCAAGAAATCCCTCACTGAGAAGGAAGCGGCCAAAGCCTCCAGTAGAGCCCCTTTCTCAGATCAGTGACCTAGCTCACATAGTGGATGAGTGGTGGTTTACTGCCTTGGCTCCCTAAAGGCTTTTTCTTTCTGCCCATTACCTATTCTGATCTGGTAAAAATAATTAAAAGGGATGTGCAGAGAGGTGGTCCAGCTTAGGGGCCTCAGGTATCACCTTAGGGCTCACCCCAAGAGTGACCTGGTCGCTAATGATATTCAGGGTGTTGGAAAATCGCTTTTCCAACAATAGGGGCTCTGCTAGTGTGCCAGGCCAACCAGTATGGATACTGGATGACCCTTTCTGTTTTAATTTCATTGGCGTACCAACCCCCTACTAGTCCATATCCAGCCCACCAACTCAGCAGACCAAAAAACTACTCCTTAGCCCCATGGTCCTTCTTGGGAGTGCACCGGTGATCCTCAGCCCCCTTCCTGGGTGGCCTAACCCCTTACTCCTTCTCCCTAATGACAATCGCCAACTCCTCTTGGGTGTGCCCAGGTGAGTCCATCTCCCCATCCCGGGTGGCTATGGCACTCCCGCGCTTCACTGCCCTCATGGCTGATGGCCACCAGCACATTGTCATTGGTGGCCAGCTGGCCAGGTTCCCATCGGTTCCTTGTAGGGCTGAGGTATGGAAGCTATCAGCATCAGCCACTCCAAGTGCATCACCCCGCGCCTAGTTTGGGGATCTCCAGTTCCACCCATTTTACATTAATGACTCTTGCTACTTCAAATAAATAGCAAGTGGGTGAAAGAGAGATCTTTGTTTGGAGGGAAGGACGATTATTTGTACTCTAGGCTACTGCGCCTATGAAAACTCCTTGACTACTTAAGCTGGAACTTTAACTAATTGTCAGTCATTTGTGGTAACAATTTCCTCCCATTCCACTCGTCCTGATCATTAAACATTAGGTCGACTCATCCTTGGCACAAGTCAGGGGTTAGCTGAATTTAAATTACTATTAAATAACTTAAAGCATCCTCAGCATAAATCGCTTGTACTCCAATTTGGGACAGAGAAATCATAGTCAGATGATTGATAATGAATATGTCATCTTTCATCTAAAAACCTACAATTGGTCATTCATGTCAGTTGGCGTCAAGCTAATTTTCCGCCAAACTAAATATGAGGCAGCGAAATCATTGTTAGATGTTTAAAAACAAATACGTCAGCTTTCCTCAAGAAAATCTTACAATCACCCACGATTTGGTAGTTGACATTGAACTATGATCCTCCAAACCTAAACAATTAATAATACCATTGGTGTTTATCCCTGATACTTTGAAAGGGCTCAACCCACCCAAACAGGGAGCACTGATTGGCAAATATAACATTAAAATAATAGCAAAATAGGCTATTACCTAGAAATCACACCCGACTAACTGACACTCTTTTTCTGATACTATTGGAGGAATCTATCTAGGTAATTTTCCAACTCAGGGAGTCGCTCCACCACGCCCAAGCCCCATATAGGCCCTAGTTCATCTAATAATTCAGATTAGGTAGCTATCAGTAGTCCAGATCATGGATAAAACTTGAAGATGACCCAGAATATAACCAATGTTCTTATTAATTAGCATATTGCTAGAACAGGTTCTTGTGGAACTGGTGATATGAGTTTCCCATTCAGAAGAAACTGTTCAAGATCAGTAGTATTTTTCATAATTTCTCTTTGCCAGAGTTCATGCTATCAAAAATTCTACGAAGAAAATGAGCTCTGAAGCCTCTCCCTATCTTAAAGTATTATTTCAATTCTACTCAATTATGTTTCCCACAAAGGCTTAGCTGTGCGCCTTTTTTTGAGCTATTTCCTGATTCGCTTACACCACTATTTGGGCAACCACACTCCTTAGGTTAGTCTTCTAATTTTCTAGTTCACTTGTTTTATTTTAATAAACCAACCTTTTCTGAGCTGATTTCTTGAGGTCTGCCTTTCACATTTTGTCTTTCCTTGTATTAACTGTATATGGCAGTGCATGCTGCAACCTACAAATTAGTTCAATTGTTTATGATGTGATCACAGTGATCACCAATCCAGTAGTTTTACATGTTGTAGTAAGGTTCATATACCTTGGCTCTCCCAGTAATGTCATCTGGTCCACCACGCACGCTGCAGATGCCATTAACCTTAAAATACATTTAAAATCCACCAACATTTTGGTTTATCCGCCTGTTCTATGTTCCTATAGTATCAAAATTAATTCTACTAAAGTAACAATCAGTTACTAATCTCAGAGAGTTTGTATACCTCCTTGCCTCTCCTGAACGTGAGGTTACCTTAGCAAGACCTGTATTTGCCCCCATATTGAGAAATTTCCATTCTTAATAATAGGTGACTCTGTTAGTGTACCAGGAAAAACAGTATAAAGACTGCTGACCCTTGCTTTTTCACTATCATTGGTGACCTTTCCTTAAAGGGCCGCAGGCAACTCCCCAATCCAGCTGGACACCAACTTCACCTTAGAAGATTAGCCCCTCTTGGTAGGCACCAGCAGTTCTCCCCCATCCTGGGCGGCCTGACCCCTTGCTCCTCCACATCATGGATAATCCCCGCTTGTCCTTCGTTGGCTCAACTGATTGGGCCAGATTCCACAGATGTTCTGTAATTCCAGGTTGGGAGTTGGTTGTGCTGACCACTCCAGGTGTGTTCACCCAGCACCTAACCTCTGTGGATCTTCCATTCTTCCTCCACTAGCCAAGCTAAACTACATCCACTTTAAAACTAGAAGAGGTAGGTATCAAAAATTAATTTAATAAAACGAGGATTGGATTTTAAGATATTTTTAAAAAGAGAGATCAAACTATTTATTGGCATTTCTTGCCTATCCATGTCGTTGGCATTCATTGCCAGCATTGTAAGCACTCTCACTGGCGATTCTCAAAAGATTAGCATTTTTAGCACTCTCACTGGTGATTATCTCTATTCTTAACTCATCATCTTTTAATTTCCAAATTATGGTGATCCTCAATTCTTAATAATCAAATTAAATATATTGACATCCTTGGCATAAGTTACCAGTGTCAAATTTAACCAAAATGCTTTTGGTGATTGTTCTTGATAATCTCACAAAGTCAAAATGAAATTTGACTTTATTTAATTAATATTAAATGGTTTACCATCCTCAGCATATGTCACAGGTACTCCAAATTAGACAGCAAATTTATAACTAGACAATTGATAATGAATACTACAGATTTCCACCTAAAAAACCACAACATCTTCACAAGGAGTTGGCATCAAGATAAGATTCTACCAAACTCGGATTTGAGGCAGAAAAATCATCATCATATGGTTGTAAATGAATACATTGGCTTTCCACAGGAAATTCTCACAATCACCCACGATTTTGAAGTCAGCGTTGAATTATGACTCCACCAAAACTAAATGATTAGCCTTTAATTAGTCAACATCCTCAGCATTAGTCTCTTGAGTTGAAATTGGCTGAAAACTCTATTGGGATCCTTTCACAATACTTTTGACGCTGAATTTAAGCAATTCACCACCTTAATTGATAATATTAATTATCTCAACATCCTCAGCCTCAGTCACCAGTGTTGAGACCCACCAATTCCCTATCAGGGATGATCCCTGATACTTTCTTGATCCTCTGGATAAGACAGCTCAACCCAACCAAATGGGGAGCACATATTGGGGTTATTATCATTAATTATTGAACTTGAAACTTATAAAATAGTTGGCAATCATCCTTGACTAATTAATACAAAATTTTGTTTATATATGAGGAATATCGCCTGGTTAAAATTCCAACACCCATCACAGCCTTCTGGTTTGTAATGGGGCTTTGGTATGTTCTTAAACCAATTTTCTCCTTATTTAAAAACTAGTACATCCCATCAGCAAGTCCTTAGATCAGTTGAGCCCATTTCACTATGGGCTATTCATGGGTAATATTACAACCATCCTATATGGTCAGTCTTCTTTTAGTCAGCTTATATAACGTTATAATAAACTGGCCACCAATTTTGATGCTCTTCACCCTTATTTCTGGCTTGGGTGAGGCGTTCTTCTGCCAAATTTGTAGGAAACCCCATCTAATTTCGATAATGATCCCTCATTCTTTGTTGTAAAACACTTGGAGTTAACCCTAAATCCTACATGGTCACATTATCAGGTAAAGGAAACTAATTTTCTTAATTAATATGAGCATAGTTGGTCAGAAATCAAGACGACACTTCTCAACTTGGTTTCTTAATCTATGGCCCTATCACTTTCAGCTTTTACCCATAAGGATCAGGATCATTTTCGTTTTCCTACTAACTTATTTTATGGGACAGGCAAGGAGATTGTGCAGGCGCTCCTATTTTCTTGGGTGGCTGGCAATTTTATGGACCCAAGAATTGCACAAGCACTATACCTAGACACTGATGTGACTTTTCCAGTATTGAACGCATCCTCACAACCTATGAAATGTCACGCTGTGCAGCAGCCAATGCAATTCTTTGCTCATAATTTTTCGCTTCTGCAATTATTATTAAATATTCCTGATTTGTTTAATGCAATTCTTGGGATATGTATTGGCATCTTTCAGAATAAGGGGATATAATAAAACCTGCAGATTAAATTCAGGGAAACTGAAGCCCCAGGCGAAGGATACTAAAAGGTTTAATTTATTAAAATGTCTAAAAGCAAGGGAAGAACTACTTGATTGATATATCCTAGTTTTATTCACTATCATAATAGTGGCAAGCCTAAAATAAGATGGCATTAGAGTTGTTGATTTAGAAAACTATTTTTTTAGATAGATCCTTACACTATTTATAATATTTTTATGCTAAAAATGAGAGTAGGAAAAGGATTCAATTTAAGAAGGAAGTAAATAGATTATTAGGTGATGATTGGCAATTGAATGTATCGCTTAGTAAAAACTCTTGTCATTGAGTGCTAGCAATATAAGTAATAATTATAATTATGATTTATCCATGGCATAAATCTACAGCAAATCAGAAACCTTATCATCTATCAGGATTAATCCCCTAATAGTTGTTAAAATGAATATTTCTTCTTAACAATATTTAAAGGAATTGAGTGCCAGTATTTTGTGGAAATTAACAAGAATATACAAGCCTAGATCTATACCTAATTCACTATTAGGTGATTCTGTGACATTCTGATTACTTCTATCTAACAATTTTTGAGTGATTATAACAGGTTTGGACTTTGATGTCAGGAGGTTTTGGGAAAAAAATTGGGGATTATCCCCAACAAAAGTTTTGACCAAACATTAAGATCATGTTTGAACCCTGTCATCAAAACTACTCAAATTTTCAATTTGAGCCAGTTCCTGACAATACCCCTTATAGATCTTGGTGTAGGGGTGTAAAAGGCTGGAGTAATCCGCTATGCACATGAATCATGACAATACTTTGGGCAACCTTCAATTTGTCTTGATATTTAACAGCCTTAAACTGGTTGTCTTCCATGATAATAGGGTATGTCAGGTTTAAGGCTATTTTCTTATTGAGTAAATCTTAAAGTCAGAATTAAGGGTTTAGTTTTTAAAATTAAACTGTTGGGAATAACATTTGACTAAATCCACATTTTTCTAGATTGAAACTGCTGAACCATCAGTTTGGTTAGCCTCAGGTTTGTAATGGGTGATATGGTTTTAAAATTGATATTGACGCTATAAATAATATAAAGGACGTTGTAAGTTTAAATTTGGATCGTCTGGATATCTTGTATTTTCAATCTAAAACCTAATTTCCTGCAACAAGCCCTAATAGGTCATGTTGTGAGGATAATCCACCAAATCAACTGAGATTTGTAAATTATTATGGAATAAATCAGTTGGCCATATTGAAAAGTATCTAATACTTCCAATAGGTGGATCAGGTGATATTGAATTAAAAATCGGCCAACATCCCAGGGCAGAGTTGGTTTAAACCAAGATGGGACCTAGCAAAAGCAATCATTTTGGGTGTCAAATTGGGTTGGGTAGCTTTTTAACGTGATTTAGTACCTAAAAATTTATAAAACTAAACCCTCATTTTTAAATTGTTTGAATAATTTAACTTTAATTCATTAGCTAATTTTTCTGGCCAATTACATGACATTTGAGTTGAAGTAGGTGGTTTTTTGGGGGGTAATTTTGATACTGGAATCAGGTGGTTTGGCTTCCAACTTGAGGCGGTTTTACTAATTTATAAGATAGAACTTTAGTTTTTTAGTTTAAATTGACTCAATAATTAAATGGACTTAATGTTCTGTATTTTTAAAGGGTGTATTAGCTTTTGAGTCTGTTTGAGGGCTTAGATCTCCTATATCCAATATATTTTAAAGCGATTAGTCCTCATAGACTAGTTTTTGATGGATAACCACTGATTTGGCTTGATTTTGTATCAAAACATCATTGTTAAGTGATTAGGCAAATTGGCAATTCATATCAACAATCTTTTTGACCATGTCATTCAGTTTCATTTTAATAAAGTTATAATTTTGAAACTTATATTTAAACTGGCCTGATAGTTAGGGCCCTCAAATTTAGCCTATCTCCAAGTGCTGTATCATCATATGTTATGTTTTAGTATAGAACCACCAAAACAGCCTGAATTTTGGAATTGACATTGAAGAATGCTGAATTAGGTAGATTATGGATTCATATCAACGTTTTAGGTGGTTAGATTGGGTGTTTCATTTTGATGTCAATGGGTTGGGTAGTATTAATTAAATTTTTCAAATCATGGGATGGAGGCGGATTGGCATTTTAGGTCATTTTTATACAACTTATTGTTGTGTGGTTATTCTCAATTGATTAAGTTGATAGGTATACCCAATATTGTCTTTATTTTTATCTCAGTTGTCTCCATTTTAATAATTTGATCCCTATCACTAAAAGAAATAATCATGACTTGCTTAGTATATAAACCTTAGAAACAGGTGTAACCTTGTAAACAGGCTTAAGATGAAATAAAGGGTAAAAGAGTGTTATTTGGTCTCAAGGGCACTTGGCTCGGCTACCCTAAGTGAATCGTTGAGGATTTTGGGAGCATCAGCCAAAGAAAATGATTCTAATGCTGGGGCGTTTATTGCCTGTTCTAAATATTTGAAAAAGACAGTGAGGAGCTTCAGTGAAGGATGAGAGTTGATCATATAAACATTAAAGGTTTATTTTGGACCTGAATCAGTTTCTCTTTGCTATAATCAGCAGCATTGTGGATTTCTTTAATGGCGGCCTGGCATTTCTTGACTGTATGTTGTAGGTCATTAGTTTAATCTCGTTCAGATTATATGGAGTTGATAATAGCCTTATAAATAGACCTTAAAATGACTCCTTGGTGAACTGGTAAGCATGTGCCCACCCAAAGGGGGCTTATCTGGAGAGGCAAAAGTTTTTTTAAAGTCATTTACAACCAGATTAAAATTAAAATAACTTGAGCTATCAGCTCCTAATACTTGAGATAATGATTATATGTTTCATATTGTTGTCTATCTTAGGAGAGTGTATCAAGCTCTAGTTGCAGCTTATAAGAGACCTTGCATTAAATACCAGTGTTTGTTTAGAGATAGCTGGGGACTTGAGGTGACCTGCTAAGGAGCAAAAGTTCTTTCAGGATGAGAGTGATCAAATCCAGCTGTCAATTTGTGCTCAAGGCAACTAAATCCTCATGCTTTGGATACTTCAAGGGTTTTATTTATATAAAAACCTTACTTAAGGGGAAAACTCCTTGAGTGGCGTATCCAAATAAATCTTCTCTAACAAAATAGTGGCAGGCCAAAAGTAGACAGAAAAGAGGTTTTCTTAAAAATAAGCATAGTTGCAAGTAAAAATAAGTGGCAAAAGGAAATTTTGATCTGATAAAGATATTATATTTAGACGAAGACTCACACTATTAAAAAAGGTTTTAGGGTAAAAGTGAGATTAAATATAGGATTCAGTATAAGCGATCTGTATCAATCCCTGATAGTTGTAAAAGTGACCATTTCTTCTTAACAATATTTATATAAATTAGATGCCAGTATTTTTAGGGGGAAATTTAAAAGTTCATAAAAGCCAAGATCTATACTATTTCAGTATCTGGGGATTTGGCAACATTCTGATTACTTATGTTGGACATTATTTGATCTCCTTTTAGATCAGATTTGGACCCTGATATTGGAGGCTTAAATAAAGTTATATGGGATTATCCCAACAATAGTTTTGACCAAACTTTTATATCAGGTTTTAATTCCATCATAAAATTTACCTAAATTTCATTTTGGGTTGTATCTGACAATCAGACTCAGGTCATAATTTTTGGCCAAATAACCATCTTCTAGCGGGACTTTATACCCTTATGTGATTGTTCAATGCATCAAATAATGAAAAAGCTCTGACATTTCCCAACACTCTTATATAGAACAAACCCCTTGTAGTATAGCCTCAAAAGAGAAATTATTTATATTTTAGTGTAAGTTCCAAGGGTGACAAATCAGGAACATGTAGGGGGACTGTATCCTAAGTATACTTCTTGTGAAAAGCGTCAATTATACTATGTACTTTATAACAATCCCTTCACTGAACATAGATGCTCTCAGATGCATATAAGACCCTAAGCCAGCTTTTACTATAAGCGTCTTTTAACCAACCTTGAAAACAAAAACTTTCTAGCTCCTACACAAGTATCTAAAGCCAGGTAAGGCTTTTATCATCCAAAAAAAGACCATCATATAAAGTAAGTTTTCTTTTATGTTAAGTTATGAACAGAAGAAGTGAGTAAGCTCCAGTTGATAAGAAATATGTCCCTCTTTATTGTTAACATGATAAGGACCATTTCAGAATGGATCTTAATTTTGCACTTTTTGCATAATGAGTAGTTTTAAGAGAGGTAAACATCACTTGGATTATATTTTATATCTCAATCCAACCCTGTATTTCTATCTAAATCCTCTTTATAAACTTTTTTTACATTTAAAATTTATAGTCACTTAGTACAGAGCTTCAGAAAATTATCTTAAGAAGTCAGAGATTGCTTCGACATTGATTTTAAGGCGCTGTTCTATGTTGAATGCAGAAAGTAACTACTGTTGGTGTGTTGGAATCATGGTTTTTTGTATGCTCGCCGGTGCTAATTTGCCCTTGATTTCAAAAATATGGCAGGAGATTTAGTCATCTCAACTGCTGATATATATGAGGGAAGTTTTTTTACCAAAATCTGAAAATAAGAAACTTATAAGTTATAAAAAAAATGGTTTTATGGGTTTTATTAGGTTGTGATGAGGGGATAATCAGAGAACTCTATTACAATTACACTGCTTAGTATTTAAATGAACTTGAGGCTTGAAGAGAGATAGGCAAATAATCCATTATTAACTTCAAGCCTATTTAGGGATTATGGGGGTTTGACTATCAGATCTCTCAAAAATTGCCTCACTTTATTGGAACGGCCAATGGAGGATTGAGAGTAATTGGAACAAGGCTGTGAGGTAAAGATTTGATAAATTTGATCCAATCACCATAGGGAAAATATTTTCCCCTGGTGTGACCCTCTCCAAGCCTATAACAGAGCCCAGTCTCCGCATAGGAGTTTAAATTGAATTGTATGTTGGGTGCGAGGGTACTTCCAAATGGTTCCCCTGATTCTGCCAGCAATTCAGCTTAATCCTAATATTGTTTGTGGCCTGTTTGGCCGAGGAGTGGGAGTAATCACCTTACTCCAAGAGGCTGGTTTCCACCTAGAAACAGATAGGCCTTTAGTATATTTAAAATCAGAGCTATTCTCCTTCAAACTATTTTTACTCTTAGTCAAACAACCGTTTGTCCAACATGGTGGAGAAATGGGAATATCCTGAGGAAGCGAGTTGGACACTATTGCAGCTAGACCGTGATCAAGAGATGTTGGAGTCTCAATAAGGCTAATTAGAAGTAATGAAGCATAGAGTATCATTTTATGTCATTGATTAAATCTTCAAGTTTGTCTTTATAATTAATTTCAAAAGTGGCTGATGGCATGGTTGGTATTTTTGGATTTTATATAAATTTTTCCAAACATAAGCATGAATGTGGGTTATAGTTAATTATACTTTGTTGGAAGGCTTATGTGATGAATACTTTCGTCACAGATAGCTTTTCCATCTTCAAAAAAGTCATAATAATTTCTTATGGGATGGAGAGTTATCTTTTTAAAAATTGGTCACCTGCTACCATTATTGCGTCAAAATGCTATGAGGGGGTTTAAACAATATAATTTACTGATAAGAAAGTTCATGTACTTTTTGCATGCTAAAGGGGAATAAGGAGACCCACGAGGGCCTGTTTGTTCATTTTATATGATCTTAAGTAAACATTTATATGTAGATCAAGCGGTACAGGTTTTCATCATTTTTCAACCATATGAGTGACAATGAGTCTAAACTTTATAAGCTTCTTAGGATGTCCAGTGGTGATAAGATCATGATGCGTTTCAATTTCTCCTTTATCAAAGGCCCTAGTGGAACCCATAACCAGCACTGATAGTAATTGGTCTCATCCTTTCGTTATATAATTTGTGTTCTCCTGATTTTTTTTCTTTGTAATACAGCGCGGTCAAACACAGTATTTTATGGCTAGGTTAGTAGATTTTCTTAAAAACAATTCTCTTATTACTTTCCTAACAATGCAAAATCCAGATACTATATCTCATTAATATTGATGCCTTATACAATTATTAAGCAGACATCATAGTCCTTCACTGCCATCTATGAACTCATTAAAATCTGGTGAGAAATGAAGTTACAAACAAAGTGATCAGGTAAACAGTTGTCATTATCATAGTAAAGTTAAAATCTAATGACAACCTGCGATAGAGTTTCATTTCATCTTTACTGGCGTGAAGTGAACACATTGGAAAAGCGGTAGTAAAGTAGCTTTAAAACTATTATTACTTGAAAGTAAAGATTGATTTTTCTCAGATATAGAAAGTAAGAGAGAGCTAAACTTCCAACAAGAAAATCCTTGTACTAATGGTATAGTTGATATATTATGGATTTTTTGTGGTAAATATCAACTGGGTATTACACTATACTTTCCTACATATTTCATGTGGTATCACAAGTAAAATGGGATTTGTCACTAGCCAGAACTAATCCAAAGTTAGTCATATGTTATAGTTTACAGACGTGGAATTCATTACACACTTCATCAATGGAATTTACTTTTCATTTTAGTTTCACTGCAAAGATTTAAAGCTTATGGTTTTATAAAGAGGGAAAAAATTCAGAAGAGTTTAAGATGAACCTCTTCAGGATGTTAAGATAGAATAACGCATATGTTGCATGGTGTTGGACATTCTCCTTCTCGACTTAAGAAAAAGAATGTTGGATGTATTAGTGCTCCTGAATCTGCTACCATGATTGCCCCATCTCCTGCCCAATCGTCAAATAATATTGTGGTTATCAATGATATGAGTACCAACGGCAAAAAGACCTTGGCGGATTCTTGGTGGAATCCTAACTTTTGGAAAAATACAGTTTATAACAAAAAATGGCTTAAAATGGTAATAACTAATAATAGGATTACTCTGACTTCTCAGCCATTTTTGGGGTGTTCATTACCGCATGGGTTTGATCACCTCTGAGGTGAGAATATATTACTCAACAATGATAGGGTGCAAATTAACCAATCATTACCACATGAGTCTGACCACCCTGAGGTGAGAAGATTTTACTCACTGGTGATAGTATACAGTTACAACAAATCATTACCACACGGGTCATTTTTGCCTCAAAAATATTTATCTTCGATCTGATAGGCCAAAAGCCTATATTTCTTAATTTAGATGACTCAGCTTTATATACTTTTGCCTCAAATACCCATGGTCTTGAAATTTGAACTAGTTTAAATAGAAAATACTAGTATCAAGAAAAGGACCTTTCTTTGGGTTGGCCCTGCTTAAACAATAAAAAAAACTTTAAAAAACTTCAACAAAGCGCTATTTATTACTTTTGTTAAAAAGTAAATTTCTCAGTTTAAAACAAGATATTTGTGGCATCCGTTGGCGGATCCTACAAAATGGTGCTCACTACAGGGGTGATATCCTGAATACTTCAATAAAGTATTATTGCAATGGAGGCTGTAAACGTGAGCAGCTCTTCTGAATCATGATTAGTTGCTCTCAAGAAGCAACTAGCCAACTCTTTCTCCCATCTCAAAAAGATAGAGCGACGGCCATTCAAATTACCTATAAAGGACAGATACATCCGGGTGAAGGGAGCATTGCTTCCTTTTTGTACGTTTATGAAGCTGCAATGGATGGCGCCACTGATAAAAATAAAGTTTAGTATATTCTTCCTTGTTTAAGCTGCAAAGCCTGAGAGTTGATTGTTCCTCACCTGGATCCTCAGCACACCTGGAAAAATGTTAAGAAGGCCCTCTTGGCTGAATTTGGATCCAAGCAGAGCTTATACAGGGAAAAACAGGCTTTCATGCGCCTTACCATGTATGAGGGTGAAACCCTCTATAGTTTTGCTGAGAGGTTCTATCTCACTTCTCAAAGGCTGGCTACGTCTAACCTGCTTACCCTGGATGATGCTATCACCGCCATATTAACAGGGTTAGCTTCACAACCCTCTCTCGCCAGGCATATCATATCAGTGAAACGCCACTTTACTACTTTGCGTGATATAAAAGAAGCTTCGTTAGACGTCGCCCATATTCCTTTAGGTGAGCTGCGTTCTATTGAACCGTTGGAAGTGAGGCCACCTGTGCCTATTCTCCCTGCAAAACCTGCTGCTTTGGTGCAACTTAAAATGGACATTCTTCATTCATGCAAAGCGGAGATCCCTACTGTGGTTTCCCCTTCAGCTCAGTCAATAGGTGCGCGCCCTAAGGGTATATCCTCCAGAAATACTAGGGTTGTAAAAATGCCGGTTAAAGCAAAGCTAATTACCCCACCTCTCGTGGCTGTCTCCCCCACTTCAATTGCAACCTTGCCCATGGTTGAGAATACCCCTGAGGCCGACTCTGAGGGGGATTACAATGATGTTGGGTACTACTTATTGGGAGCTCCCACGGAAGTGGAGGTCCCTGATTGCCTAAACGCTGAGAGAGTAGATAGAACTACCATACCAAAAGATACTTACCTCCACTAAGTTATAGGTTGTATGGAAACTATTGACACAGCCAGCGACGCTGATCAGCTCCTATTGAGCTTAATTCGCCCTTTACAGCGAGGGCATACCATGCAATCTATTCTGGAGACTCACCCTGAGACTGCACGCAAATTAACCTCCACTTTTATCTCAAGGAGGTCTTAGCGCTATCAGCCAACTTTGGAAGCACACTTACCAAGGTTGAAGTAGTTGTTCACAAAGTCCAGGTGATGGCTCTTTTGGATACAGGTTCTCCAGTGAATGTAATTTCATCTCAGCTGATGAAAAAGATTAGATTGATGCCAGACTTCGATTGAAGCAAGGAGATTGGAACTGCGGGCCCAAACAACACCCGCGCTCTTGGCGCTTACTCCTCTCTTCCCATACACATTGGGAAGCTTATCCTATTGGCCCCCGCTGTGGCTTTATATAATAACTCCTATGATATGCTCATAGATACTCAGTTTATGATCGAATATGAAGGCATCATCAACATGAAGCAAGGGTTCCTATCATTAATGAACTACAAAGTTCCACTAATCTTATCCAACCAAGAACCCAAACAAGATAAGATTGAAGCGATTTCCAGACTGCCATTACCTCGCATTACTAAGACCCCAGGGGATGATTCTGAAGGGGGTACAGATGAGGTCGGCTATTAGGTTGTAGGAGTACCTGCTGAAGTGAAAGTCCCCAATCACTTGAATGATGGAGGAGTGGATGAAGCCACCATACCTGAAGAGTCATATCTCTGCCAAGTTCTAGTGGAGCCAGTTGTTATTAATACTACCAGTGATGCATATGAGGTGTTGTCTCATCTTACTCACCCTATCCAACATGGCCATACCATGCAGTCCATCCAGGAAAATTACCTCAAGACCGCGTGCAAATTAACCTCCAATTTCCATCTTAAGGAGGTCTTATTGCTATCGCCCACTTTTGGGGGGACACTTACAAAGGTTGAAGTGGTTATCCAAAAAATTCAGGTGATGGCTATCTTAGATACAGGCTCCTCAGTGAACGTAATTTCCTCCAAGTTGATGAAAAAGATCAAACTTGCACCTGACTTGGAGTACAACCAAGACTTTGGAACCGCTGGTCCTAACAACACCCGTGCACTGAGTGCTTACTCGTCCCTTCCCATTTGTATTAAGAAGCTTATTCTATCAGCCCCCGCAGTGGCTTTGGATAATAACGCTTATGATATGCTTATAGGTACTCAGTTTATGATTGAATATGACGGCATTATCAATATGAAGCAAGGGTTCTTGTCATTACTCAATTATGAAGTCCCCTTAGTTCTAGCCAATACAGAACCCAACAAGAAGGAATACTCTTGCATTTATACCAACCTCGCAAAAACAGTGACTAAAGAAGGGCAGGCTGCCAATGAGCTCCGCACCCCCCTTCCTACATTTCAAGTGGCTGATAAGGTGTTATACTACCATAACTGCATCACCTCAAGAAGCGGTAAGCTTGGTTCAATTTGGGAGGGACCTTTCTCTATCAGCTACAAAAGAGGCAATGAATACTCCATAAAATCATTAGCCACAGGAGTTACTTTAAACCGGGTACATAGCCTTTTCCTACAATCTTACACCCCTCCCAACATTCTTGAGGGGGGCAATGTTGGACATTCTCCTTTTCAACTTAAGAAAGAATGTTGGAGGTATTAGTGCTCCCAAATATGCTACCATGGTTGGCCCATCTCCTGCCCAATCATCAAATATTACTGTGGTTATCAATGATTTGAGTACCAATGGCAAAAAGACCTTGGTGGATTCTCGGTGGAATCCTAACTATCAGAAAAATACAGTTTATAAAAAAATGGCTTAAAATGGTATTAACTAATAAAAGTATTACTCTGACTTCTCGGCTGAATTTGGGGTTTTCATTACCACATGGTTTTGATTAGCTCCGAGGTGAGAAGATATTACTCAATGATGATAGGGTGCAAATTAACTAATCATTACCACATGAGTCTGACCACCGCCGAGGTGAGAAGCTTTTACTCAACGATGATAGGGTGCAAACTAACCAATCATTACCACATGAGTCTGACCACCGCTGAGGTGAGAAGATTTTACTCACTGGTGATTGGATACAATACAACAAATCATTACCACACGGGTCAGTTTTGCCTCGAAAATATTTATATTCATTCTGATAGGCTGAAAGCCTATATTTTCCTAATTTAGATGACTCAGCTTTATATACTTTTGCCTAAAATACCCATGGTCTTGAAATTTGAACTAGTTTAAATAGAAAACACTAGTATCAAGAAAAGGACCTTTTTTGGGTTGGCCCTGCTTAAACAATAAAAAAACTTAAAAACTTTAACAAAGCGCTATTTATTACTTTTGTTAAAAGTAAATTTTTCAGTTTAAAACAAGATATTTGTGACATCCGTCGTCAGATCCTATACATGGTAATAGGTTAGTCAACTTCAGAATTCTTTCTCATTATAAGGTCTATCATATATCCTTTATTAAAATGGCATTTTTAATAAAGATGACATTAGGCGTAAAACTTACTTTTTCTGAGAATTAAACCTAGTTTTTATAACTTTTCTCTCTCGTTGCAATCACTTTTGCAACTTATTCAATTCAAGTCTGATTCTAGTTTGATAATCTCACAGAGGAGATTAGTCTGTGCCCATGTCAGGGAGCAGTTGGGAAAGTAAGGTTGAGGAGCAGGTGGTAGGCCCACAGCCTCAAACGTTCGAAAATGCCCCAGAGAAACCAGCAGAATAGAAAAAAATTTAAAAAACTGGTGGTCACTATTTACCCAGAAATCCTCACTTGGCAAGCGCGATGCAACCATTACATCAACACGCCGCACTCCCAACCACTCTTGTTGGTGGAATATGGAGTCCATGTGTTTCTGGACATCCAACAAACAGCTCTATGGGAAAAATTTTGTGGGATGTGCACACTTTTTCCCAACCGTGGTGTACGTTGCACCTCACTCCATGTCACGTGGTTGGCTGGACCTCGGTATCAAATTAAGGAGGTAGCAGATGAAGCTGCTGCAGTGTGCATAGTGATCAACCTCCCCGAAGGGTAACGGGTCATTGAAACCAAATGCACCAGATGGACAAAACAAACCAAATTTTCCTCACGTTTGACTTTTTGCCTACTATGGTAAAATGTTCCATTTTGGAGCAACACCTGAAAGATGGTCTCACCATTTATGCCAGAATACAATCTTTTGAGATGAAACGCTTTACGCTGATGCCACACCTGTGCACTGGCAAAGCCATCGCAGTTCTGACCCCAACTGAGGAGATTGTGAAGGACCTAACCCAGATCCTGCACTCCACATATATCAATATCGAAGGGCATACCACCCACCCTTTCTGGGTAACCGTGGACAGCGCGCCCCCCATCTGCACCCACTGTGATGCGTTTGGCCATAAGGCACATGCATGCCCCACCAAGGAGGGCATCACATTCCAAGAGCACCCCTCAGCGGCCATGGCCAGCGGAGAGGTGCACTATGAACCAACCGCAAGCACCAAAGAGGCTTTCCTGTGGGGAGCACAAGGCTGCTACCTACTGGTAAAACCTATTTCCCCGCAAGAGTGGAAGAAGGCCAAGCAGGCCCGCAGGGACGCGGCCAAGGAAGTGGCCAAAGTCACCACTGCTATCCCACACTCCTAACACCAGGAGGACATCGAAACCTTCACATTGGAAGCAACTCAGGAATCCATCAACCAATCTGATTGGGAAGCCCATGCTGATTGGGCCACCCAATCTGAGGATCCAATGGGTGACTCAATTTAACCTGATCTTTGAAACCAAGCTCCGGTCAAAACTGACTTGGTCTCCAACCTACCTGAAAATTTTTTTTGCCCCGCTTGATGGTGCACCAAACTCATCTGCACCACAAAAAATTCGTCCAACGTCAGGGAAACAAAAATCGAAGGCAAAAGCCAACGCGAACTTTTCTGCTAAAATCAACAAAACTACCAATAGTGTTGCTGCAAACACCCGTGCTGCCATGAAGGCCATGGTGATCTAGAGGAGGCTAGTGGGCCCAGGTGCCCACCCCCTCGCACCTAAGGTGTAATGGGGGAAACCTTCACTTTAGGGACGTTGAATATTGCCAGACTCAAGGCCTCGCCATCCAAGGCTAGGAAACTGAGTTTTTTACAAAAAATTTACCCGTGGATATCCTGGCCATCCAGGAGTCCCACTGTCTGCAAGGTTCAAAGGATGCTTGGAAAACCATGCTCCTCCCATCCCTATCCTTTTGGTCAGAGCATTGTGGGGTGCTAGTTTGGAAAAACAATTTTTTCAAATTTTTATTGTCAGAATCCTTCCTCAATGGCTGAGTCCTCATTGTCACTTTCTCGTGGGCTGACGTGGCACATGCTATTGTCAACATCTACACCCCAACCTGTGCATTAGAATGTCAGAAATTATTCTTGTTGATCAAATCCCTCCTGTTACTCCCAGACCCTTTTGTAGTCAGCGATATGAACTGTTGGTTAAACACACCAATGGACCATTAGCCTTCCTCCTCCCACGCCCCCCAGGGTCACGTAGAACTTCGCGTTCTAAAGTCCACCCTTGGGTTAATGGATGCGCTGCCACGGCGAGCCCCACTGCTCAAAGACATGATGTGACCCCACGTCCACAATGACCAATTAAGGTCCATGACCCGCATAGATCTTATCCTTACGCCAGCGAAATTCCAACCCCACATTTCCCACTTCAAAACAACAAAAATTTAAATTCTCCAACCACTGGCTGGTCTCAATAACCTACCACCTACCTGTCACAGTGGCTAAGGCCCCACATTGGTGCAAACTCCGCCCTCCTGAACTTTCGTCGCCAGGATTTTCCACTTGGGTGGAATCAGCAACTTTGGAAAAAGAGTTTGTTACACTGTTTTGCACGGACCCCATCTCCACATGGGCAGCCTTCAAAGAGGATACCATCCACCACTCTCGCCACCTCTCCTAACGACGCTCATGAGCCACATCATCCATCATCTCGCATGCTCTGGCAGAGTTGGCACACCTGGAGTCCAATATCCCAGCCACAGGATACAGCCCTGCATGGGGCCGGAAGTGGGTGGAAGCAGCTGCCCACCTCAACGCGCTCAAAAGGCAACACAAACATCAGGTTTGTGTTCAGTACAGGGCCAAGCATATTTCAGAGGGTGACAAGTGCACCACATATTTTTTAGAAAAATTTCGCACCATACCAGAGCATGGCCTGCACACAGATGCGAAGATTGGATGATTCCATTGTGGATATGCCAGCCAAAGTGACAATCGAAATAATAAGTATTACTCCAAGTTATACTAATCTGATCCAATTTAGCCAGCTGAAGTGGCGGAATTTCTTGACCAAACCCACATCTGCACCGTTTCCTGATACCCAGAAATAATGAATCTAATTACTCTGAACGAATTATGGACAGCCATCCGTGATGAACCAAACTGGAAATGCCCAGGCCCAGATGGCATTCCATATGAATTCTATAAAAAGTACTTCAAATATATATCCCCACTACTGCTTGCCTCACATAATCAGAGCCTTCTGGAAAACGCCTCCTACCAGGAGGACAAGAGGCCTTCACTGTCACACTCTTCAAGAAAGGGGACAAGCTAGACTTAGCCTACTGGCGCCCCATTTCTTTAACTAACACGGATGCAAAAATTTTAACAAAAATCATGGCTAACCGTTTAGGGATTGTAGCATCTGCCACCATCTCCCCAGAACAAATTAGTTTCATAACCAGAAGGTCGATTTGGGACAACGTGCACTCTGTGGCTAAGGCATGCCAGTCCACAGCCTCTGGGGCACTTGTATCCTTGGACCAACAGAAGGCCTATGATAGAGTAAACTGGGAATACCTCAGGGTCTGCCTCCATCAATTCCGCTTACCCCCTCACTTCATCAACTGGTATGCTGCTCACGGGATCTGCAACAATGGCAGTGCGTGGCCCTGGCTTCCTAACAGAAGTAGTCCACCCTCAAAGGGGCTTGCGACAAGGGGACCCCCTTAGCCCACTCTTATACAACTTCAGCCTTGACCCACTACTTCAAAACGTGAATGCCCAACTCACTGGGGTCCATGTGCCAGGCCAAGCCCCAGTCAAGATGATGGCATTTGCAGATGACTGTGTGGTTGGGTGTCTAATAATAAAGATGCACGCGCACTTGAAGCTCTCATCCAGGAGTATTCCTGGGTAAGTAACGCTGCACTGAACACTTCTAAAACCGAAATCATCCTCCTTGGTCAGTATCATACCTGCTGGGCCCCAGCAACCAGTGCCCAGCCCAGCCCATCTGCTCGCACACGTGCTCGCCCTCCCAGCTCACCCCACACCGCCCCACTGGTGCTTCCCTTCGTGTCACGCCCTACCATAGGGCCGGTCCGCCATCTGGGCATGTGGGTGGAGCAGGCGGGTACGCATCAGCAGTAATGGAGAGTCATATTCTAGACAACGTGACAAAGCGCATCGCCTCCCTCAGAGCCCACCCTAATTCCCTTACTGGCAGGGTTGTTTTAGCCAACTCTATGCTCCTCTCCAAAGTCTGGTTTGGAGCCCACGCCATCCCATTCTCCCCAAGCTTTTTCAATTCCTTGTATGCCCTGCTGAAAGGATGGCTTTGGTCAGGCCGCCCACCACCAGTACAGCTAGAGGTCATGTTTGTCCCTCATCATCATGGGGGCATGGGCCTGCTTGACTTCAAAGCCCATGCTGTCAAGATCCTGGGCACCTGGATTGAGGCCATCACCACCCCTACGCTCCCCTCCCAACACTGGTCCCACGCGGTCTGCTCCAACTTCACCCACGCCTTGGGCCTCAACAATCCATTGAACCCTCACTCCCTGATGAAATACCTGGCTTCACACCCATCGGCAACAGATCCTCACAGGACTAAAACCCACTACAAACGGATCCTCCTCTCCATGCGGAGTGCTGAGTGGAGAATTTGTATTAGCGGACACACAGCCCAGAGAGGCCGCCCCTCTCCTCAGTTCACATAAAAGGTACAGGGGCTACCCCTCCAAGATGGCGTGATCCCCACACGGCCCCATGTCCTATCCAGGGTGGACTACCTGGACATGATGGACATCCCTTACTCCATTGAGACCCAAAAACTATCTGGAAATATGCACACCATCCTCTGTTGCAGCCTCAAATCTGTTCCCACGTGTGGCGCTGCCTGAGGTGGGTGTACCGTACGGCTGAGCGCTCTAACGCTTTACACTCATCCTGCGTCGTGTGTGGCCAGTATGGAACGCTGTTCCACCTCCTGGAGAAGTGTCCTACCTCTAGAGTGTTATGGCGCGAAGTTCAATGTCTTCTGGGCCAGGATCAAACACATCCCTTCAGTCTTTCAAGAGATATGTTTGCTTTATCAATGGCCTCCCCCCTTCCACCCTCCCTCCATGCTCTGGTGGTTGCAATCGCCATGTGGACCATCCACACGATTGTCTTGGATGCCATCGCAGGCTCCACCCCCACCCTCCCAGAAGCTGTCCACAGATTCCGGTCTCATTTGGTGGACCACTTTCAGGCGTGGATGTTTGGATACCTCCCACTGTGTCACCAACAGCTGGTCTCCTCTTGGTTCCCAGTTTAGTTCATCAAATCAAACCTTTTCCTCCACACGTGTTCAATTGTGGCTACGGCCCCTTCACACGTTCCCTCCCCCTCCCCATAGTGGCGTTCCCGCTGGCAACAAGAGATAGCATCGCTTCTTTGGGGTGCCTTCCCTGTTACTAAGTTTTGTCTCTTTTGGGTCAAATGCAGAAGTGTCCATCCCATGGTCAGCCTTCCTCACAATAAATTTAAATTTAAACCTAGTATTTATGAAAGACGCTCTACTTCATGAAGAAAATGAATATAATGTGAGTTTATACCAAAAGAATTAATCACTAGCTGTACATGTTTTATTATGCAATAATTTATTTTTTGAATGCATTGTAAATCTTCCACTGGAAAAAAGTGGATTTTTTAGATAAAGAGCATTAAACGGCACAAGTAGATCACTTTATGGTCATGAAAGCGAATAACCATTACTTCCTCTCACAAATTAAATTTCAGTGAACTTTTTGAGAGAATCTATCTTAGTAAATTACCTTTTCCTCAATGTAAAAGAGCATATGGGTCATCTTTTGGAATACGGTTAAGTTAGGAATTCTCACTTCTTTTTAGATTACTATAATACAACTTTCTTTTACCACTCAAAGTCACTTTTGAGCGATTTTAAATCTAAGTTTTATTTATCCACAGCCGTCTGCCCAAACCTGTTCTTTGATGTCCTTGGCTCCGTCGCTAGCCACCCCAGTGTGGGGCAGCAGTGCACCCCCACCTAGCGTTTTCCACCCCGTGGGCAAGCACGTTCAGATGGGCTCAAACCGCCCACCCACTGCTTCCAATCATTTTAACCCCCACGGGACTTAGCGCTCCACCTGGCGCTCGTCCACCCTTCTCACCCCCATCCTCTCGCCCTCCCTCGCTCCGCCATTTGCTATTGACTCAGAGTGGACTATGGGCGTTTGTTCCCATATGCCAATAAGGCAATTATTGACCTAGCCACTGCGGCCTTTGCGCCAGCTGGCTTTATAGACTTCCGCCCTTTTAAGGGCTACTTTGACATTGGGTTCCAATCTGAGGAGGATGCTGAAGCGGCAGCACAAACTCCTCTAATTTATAAAAAAAACACCATTCCCACAACCCGTACTCACCTCCTTTCAGACACCATGCTGGTGGTATCCTTTGCAAATATCCCATCCCACCTTCCACCCCAGGTTTTGTATGACCAGTTGGTCGCGGGGCTCATGGCTTATGGCACTCGGCCCAACCTCATCTTTGCCATTCCATCTGGTGTGGAGCGCCTTGCTGCTCCTCGTGCAACAGCCACTATCATACCACACCACCCTACCATAGCCCCACAAATTCCACCCCGCGCTAGTGTGGCTGCAGCGCCTGATCATTTCTTTTGGGCTCGGGTCAATAATGGTAGGCAGATTTGTTCCCCTCTGCTTTGGCCTCGACCATGCAAAAAAAGTGTGCCCTCAGGCCAAGTCCGCTGCTGCGGCTTCTGAGCCCCCTCTGGAGGTTCAGTATGGGGCGCTTTGCTGCCCCCTCCCACCCTCAATCTCATTTAGTGGGCCCACATGGAAAATCAGCCCCCCCAAATCCTCCAGCCTCACTCTCCCACCTAAATCTACCCCAGCCAATCAGAGCAATTCTTGGACCACCATTGGCACCCAAGCAGCCACCCATTCGCCCAATCCCACCCACCCAAATTTGAACGCCACTACTACAGTGAACCAAAATCCATGGGATCTATTGGCTGAGACTGACGAATCAGGTAATGTCCTCATTAGTAAGCATACAGGTTGACCTCTCTGCCAAGGCAATTATGGTCAGGCAGAATTTTTCCTTCCCAACTCCGACGAAACCCCTACCCCTCGCCATTTTGCTCCTCTGCCCAATACAGCCCCCTTCCAAAGTGACCACCAACTTGCCTTAGCTGCGGTGGCCTCTCCTCAGTGCCCAAAACTACGCACCGCGGTGGCCCAGTCAGTGGCTCAGCTCCAGCATGGCTTGCCCACCCTTTCCACCCCCTCCCCCAACTTCCTGAATCTCCCTGCAGTGACATCTCAAAACTATTCGATGATGCTGAAGTTGCTGTTATGAATGTCACAACAATTGCTTCATTCAACCCCTCAGCCAAAAAACACCCACCTCTGTATCTCCTTTTTCACCCAACTTTCTGAAGCCCGCAAAGAAGCTAATGTTCTCCTCACAGCTTTTGTTGAAACACTTTCCCGTCATAATCTTGATGTGGAAGTGGAAAACTCCTACTACACTGACCTCCACCCCCACTATGCGGATGCCTCAACGCCCTGGCTCTCTGCTCTGATCCGTTACTGTAACCAACATCCCTTGATTGAGGCGGTTCTTTCTAAAACCAAGCCCCTGACCCCTCCTCACCCTCTGCCATGGTGGGTTAGCGGTTTCTGCTTCCCACCTGGTTATTAGTTTTGTTTTGTCGTTTTAGTGTTGTGATTTAGTACTGTTTATCCCTTGGTCAGCATACCTTGAATAAATTGAAATAGATTACTATAATACAAACAAGGGCGTCTAATGCCATCAGGTATCTCTATAAAGGAGGGATGAACACTTGGGACGTTGCATGGATGATATAACACTTTTTATTTGGTCCTTAAGATATCCTTTCAACATCTTACATAGCTTAAGTGAGTGGTTATATGGGTGACGAACTAAAAGACTTAATTCACAGTCAGCTATAACTTTTATTAAATCTTTCAATGACTGAAGGTTTTCTAGCCCTGGTTGCATCAGATGAGGTACATTTCTTGAAACTATTCTGGGAATGCGTCATAGGGAAAGAACTTTTAGCACCTTTAATAAGGTTTTTAAACCATGGACCAGGAGGAACAAGATGCAGAGTCCTTTGTAAGAGACATAGTGTTGATGGTTAACATCTTCTCAAGAATATAAAGAATGAAGTAAAGACCTGGAATTCGTTTTAAGTCATTATTGTTCCACCATATAACTCCAGTAATCATGTATAAAGGTTTATTATAATTAATCAATCATCTTCAAGTTACCCATATAAACAACACTTGGTCAGAGATAGTGCAATATACTATTCTCATTAGAAAATAACACTTGTCTATTACAAGAGGTTGTAGATTGTCCCATGGCTTCATCAAATTCCAAACTTTTAAGTTCATTGTAGCACTAGTGTCCAAATTGGTGTTGGTTTATGAAACCACATAATGGATGGAGTTTGACACTAAGAAAGAGGAAAATAGAATTTATTTATAGTAAACAACTTGAGAGAAAAGAAGAGTACAAGGGCTCTTGTACACAAGAAATATATCCAAACGATGACTCTTTTTTAGAATACATAAAGGTTACTTGCAAAGTGAACAATAGATGGTAAGTACCCTATATATTTTTGTTAACATTATTGAGTAGATTATTCTTTTTTAAGTTCTTTTTCATCCGATTTTATAATACCAGATCATATCATGTTCAAACTTGAGTTTTTCTTAGTGTGAATTTTAAATGAGATATGGATTCTTATTTTACATAAAAAGGCTCAGCCAAAATGATCAGGGTAGCTAAGATAAATTTATTATACCAGCATCAGATTCATGATTTCTGAGGTAAAAATTAGCATTTAACTGAGACTTAGTTATTTCTTAGAAATATAGAGAAACAGCATATGGTTACCAGTTGCAATAAGTGTTAAGATTATTAAGAGATAAAATTGTGTAAAAATCAAGATTACAAAAGGGACCCCATCCACAATCAGTCAAGGTGAAATAATCACACACCAGGTGGCCCAAAATTGGGTTAAAGTATTATAGGGCTTTTGGTTTATTCAGATAGAGATTGGCTCCATGAAGTGCAGAAGATTAATTAGAGTATGTAAACATATTGTGGAGACATGAAAAATCTTGCTGAAGGTGAGTAAAGTTCTTAGTAAAATAGGATAATATTAGTTTATCTTTATACCAAAGCAAGCCAACCAGGGGACAGACATTGCCAAAAGAAAGAAAACATTGACATTAAACCTGAGAAGGGTCAACTCCATCAAAGAAAGCTTTTCCACTTACAGATAAAAACTCAGTTTTTTCTGGTTATGTCATGGGTAAAGTTTTTGTGTAATTAGACCTACTAACTGCCAATAGCTTCCTTCAGCTGGCACTCCAATTAGTATGTAAAAGGTGAAAATTGAACTTCAATCGTTCAAGTTGGTAGCCATACACCCTACCAACTTTCCTTCCACCCCCAAAATAGGAAATTATTGTCACAAAAAAACCAAGAGCTTCATAGTTAGATTTTTGTTAATAATTTAAAGCTTGGATAAATTTAAGGATGTTGGTATACTATTTTAAAAAATCTTTAGATCCTACCTAGAATCGCAATTAACTTGGTGATGTGGTACTAGGAAAATAAAAAAGTCAGGGTAAGGTCAATACTACATGAGACCTTCAATCAAGGAGATGTGCCACCAAATACCTTTTTAAAAAACCCATCAGCTAGAGTTACCTGCTAGAGTAAAGAAATAGGACAAAATTTATAGTAGGAAACTGTTAAAGGGGTCATTAGTAAAGAGCAGTCTAGATTTTTTATCATATAAAAGGTTGAAAAAGCTAAAACAGGCAAGGGACAAAACTAAGATGGCAGATTTTTGTTAGTTTATTAAAGAAGCTGCCCCTATCATATTCCTTATCTTGTCCAGAGAAATTTTACTAGTGACTTATATAATGATTGGCTAAATATGCTTTACCCATTTTTCTCTTAAGCCCAAACTTTACTGTTCATAAAATACAGTGGTGAAACTTTAAATTGCGTCAATTTTTAATAAAATTGTGAATTTGACCATTCTTGGATCAGAAACACCAGAATTAAGCCAGTACAAGGCCCCATAAAACTAACCAAAAAAGCTATAAATACCTTAATATTATATCTGTTAATCAATACCTTTGAATAATGTACTATTGCGTCCAGATAATCTTCCTAAGTGACTTCTTTTATACTTACAAATCTTTAACTCGCTTCCTGTCAACTGTTTATATACAGTCAGGGTTTTAATAATAGTAACTATGTTTGAGCAAAATTATACCCTTAACATGGGTGGCTTGTTATTAAATTATGTCTAGACCTGACAAAAACAGATAGGTTGCTGATTTTATATACCTGGATAGTGCCCAGATGGAAGATTTTCTTTGGAATAGCTACTTAAAATTAGTAAGCATACTGTATTGTCTAAAATCTAACTTCATTAAAATAAAATAAATAAAATATTCGAAGTGGGTCGACCTTGGGACAAATATACCACACCGAGAATTTTCTAGCCAGTACAGGTTTCGAACTCGAAACCTGCACTAGGGTGGTAGCAGTTTTACCTGCCAGGCTAACCAGCCTCTAACTTCATTTATAACAACATGTATACATAATATAAATTTTCCAACTCTATAGAACTCTAATTTTCTTTTCATTTATAAAGTACTATAAGCCTCTAGCAGAATGTGATCTAAGTAATTGTAACACTGAGAAAGATTGAAATCAGTCTTAGATATTATTATTTGCTATATATGAAGAAAAAAGCGCTAATTTTAAATGAATTAAACGTTAATTTTAGTTTATTCAGATAAAATTTTTTATAAAATATAATAAGTTATACGCTTTTGTTATTTTCAAAGTTTCTATTTTGTTTTTAAATTAAAACATAAGTTATATCTCTAATTGTTAAATGAACCTGAAGTCATCTTTTTTATTCCACTTACCATTAATACAAGCTTTAGTAATTTTAGTAAAAGGGGTATACAATATTTCTTAATGTTTATGGTAAAACAGAACTAATAATATTTTAACTTTCCTGTATCAGTACCATTAACAAGTGTAAAAACTGAAACGCTAAATTTATAACATACAGTCACTAAATTTAGCAAGTGACTTGTGGTTAATTTACTTTAAAGCACAGCTTTCTAGGTTTATATCTTGTCAATGTGTAGCGGAAGAATGTAATCAAGTTTTATAATTGTAACTAAGAAGTCTATTTTTGCTGCTAAAAATACTAAATTATATGATGACATGTGCAGCATGCAGCAATTAAATAAGTTTTAACAAAACAAAGAACTTTAAAGATAGTGAATTTTATGCATATTAGATAGATAAAACAAAAATAAGGTAATTTATGTGATCTGAGCAACAGAAAGAGTATATATAGATTTTGGGCAAAATGATCTTCATAATCATAAATAATTGTGGTCGTCTGTATGGCCATCATTGTATATGAGTGTGGGCTGTTATTAAAACTGCACATACTTTTTTATGGTTAAGTATATTAAAGGTAAAACATATTAGGCTAGCTTCCCCTACTAATCTCAATATGAAAATTAAAGCATTTATCAGTTTTCTTTGAGAGTAGCTAAAATGCCAATTTTTAGGTAATTTTTATCTTATTTTACTCAAGTTTTCTTAGATGGTTCACCAATCATACTTTGAGACAAAATCAATTGTCGCAGGGTTTATTAAAAATACAGCTAGTAATTTTATAGGTAAGCAATCCAGATTGAAGACCAACCAATCATTGATGACGATATGAAACCCTAGGGATGGCGATACATATAAGGCATATGAATTACTGAGAAGGATTATAACAGATGAGGTGACTGGGAACTCACTTGCCATTTGACATAATTCAAACCTAACCTGAAAGAGAGTTGCCTTGATCATTCACAAGAATAAGTTAGATCAAAATTATGTAACGTATAGCACTAAAGTCTAAAAAATAGATCAAAAATTTTCCAAGTTTTGGCATTACAAAAATGATACATGAAAAGCAATAAAAGCGCAAATTATACTCCAACAGGTTGAGGTACAGCAGTTGTTCATACACCTCTGGCCTCTGTCACCAGGTGGGCTTCACAAGGCTGCTTGAATGGTGCATAACCAATCCTAGCCCTAAGTTGTACTGAGGGATGGTGGGCAATCATGCCACGTCTGCCTTTGGTCATCAGTGCCTGCTGTTAAATGGGTAATGCTCTTGCAGCAACCTAATGTCCCTTTTGGTGAGGTTTCCAGGCTCCCTGAGGTCCTGGCTAACTCAAGTTTATCCTGTCACAACATTTTGATTGCAATATGCAAATGTTATTGCAGCAATTAAGAACTTGGTTTTCTCCTCCTAAACACCAAACATACAAAAAAGATGGATTCTAATAATAGAAAATAAATTGAAAAACATAACCTCAGATGGGGGTCCTGACATATGTGAAATGGGCTCTGTTTTAGAGAAATAACAGGGATTTCAGTTGAGGAAATGCAAATACACCCTCAACTGATAAATAAGTAGCCCAGTATTAGATACATTATCCTAATAGTGTGGTCATTATAGCCTAACAAATGCCACCATTCAAGCAACTGCTAGCTTGTGTGAAGTTACAAAATTATTAATAAATCCACTGGAAAAATATAATTTTATTTAAATATACCAAATCACATTAACTCATCAATTAATTATTATCAGAGAATTAAATTGCAACTGTATCATATCAGATTTCCTAATCCTTAACTTCTAAAGAATACCATTTACAATTGACAACTGTCATCACTCCCTTGAAAGCAGTAATCCTGGTGATACCAAACCTTGGTCATCAAGACATGAAATCGTGATAAAGCAATTTATCAGCGGGTGACTTTAGGGTAAGTGTAGATTGAAAGGAATCAATTAAAAATTCAGGGTTCCATGAAAGCATCAACTCTATCCCTGGAGGTCTTTTATCAGGTGCAAGATGCCTTAACTGCTAACAGTCCAAGTGACTACAGCCAAATTCCCATCTCTCTCGCCAGAAAGCCAATAAAATAGCAAAGAAGTTTCAAGGGTCTAAGGCAATGCTTGTAACATTGCCGCCAGACCTCTTTGTGGTCTGCATGGTAAGAACAACCCCCAAGAAAAAGGTAGACCTGATATAGTGTGAAAGATGACGTTTCCAAAATCTTGTTAACTATTTGACATTCTGCAAACCTAAACTGAAAGTGAGTTGCCTTGAGTATTCAGCGGAGTGGGTTGTATCAAAAAAATCCTGTAACGTTCAGTACAAACAATACTAAAAAGGTGGATAAAAAATCTACCAAATTTGGGCGTTGCAAAAAATATTGCATGCAAAGCAATAAAAGCACAAAATATACTTTAACAGGCTAAGGCGCAGCAGAAATTTAATATACCTCTTGCCTCCCCCACCCAGTAGGCTTCACAGGGCTGCACTGAAATGGTGAATAACCAACCCTGACTCTAAAGCAGGCCAAGATATGGTGGTAAATCACGCCACGCCTGCCTCTGGTCATCCATCTCTGCCATTGATGGGCTAATGCCCTAGCGGCGGCCTAAGGGCACTATTTAAGAGGGTCCAGGCACCCACAGGTTCTTGTCAACTCGGCTTTATTTTGTTGCAACATCTTAAATAGTGATGAGCAATTGCCATTGTGGCATTATAGAACTTGGGGTTTCTCCACCTAATACCAACCACACAAAAAAGATAAATTCAAATAGATCCAGAAAATGCAACTCTCAAGTGGTGGCCCTGACATATGCAAAATGGTCTTTATTTTAAAGAAACAATGAGAATTTCAGTAGAGTAAAGGGGAAGCACCTTTAACTGATAAATAGTAGCCCACAAAGCTACACAAATTAATTGTTTAGGCGTCAAAGACTAACAAATACTAGCATCTCTTCAACTTCTAGCTGGTGTAATAATAGCCTAGTTACTGATAAGTCCACCAGAAAAATATGTTTTATATATAAAAAACTATCCCAATTAACATTGACTCAGCAAATAAGTTTTTCCAGTGAATTGATTGCAACCATCGTTGTAGCATATTTCTTTAGTCCCAACCTTGAATTAGTTTATGTAAAATCGCCAATTAATTTAAAGATTGGTAATTAAATGATCCTGACTTGATAGTTTAATTGTAAATTTTGCAGCAATAAACACTTAATGAATTGGACATAAGTTAGACATTGATCTGAAGACAACAGTTTACTGGAATAATATTTTCATATGGTTGGGCAACCAAAACATATAAAAAAGGGCGTACTACCATTGTTCCTTATGGGCCATCCAAATTACGCTCAAAGTATTATTGTACTTCAAACAAAACACACAGATGAACAGAAGTAAAAAATTTATCAGAGCCACAGAAAGGGTACCACAGGCGCTCTGAGTTGATAATAACATTGAGAGCATCAGTCTAACCATAAAGTAACTGCAAAATTAAGATTAACTCATGTATTTTAATTATATCTATCTAATAAGTAATTTATCTTATTAATTTTTATTTAAAAATTAATATACATACCAATTTTTATTATCACTTCCAAATTTTTTCTTGATCTATAAAACCTTACTAAAAATTTAAGATTAAAAAATCTCTTAGGCCAATTTTCAGGTTATACCTATCTTTTTTATTTCAGTGACAGAAGAAGGATTGACTCAAGAGAGGTGGTGATCACAAGAGTACACCAGAGATGTAACTATATCTACTAAATTCAGAGTGAACGCGCCATTACTAAAGAATCTTTCAAGAGTAAGAATTATCCAAGAGGTCTGTTGTTTTAAGAACGTTGCACGTGCCTGCCTGGAACTTAGCATTTTTGTGCTAATAATCTTAAGATTCACATCTGTTTCTCACTTAAGGGGAAGTGGACAAACATTAGATCTAATGGAAGAGAACATTGATTTAATGAATGTTATATACTTAATTTGAGGCGGCTGAAAGAAGTGCTGGACGCATAAGTGTGAAAAAAATGCTTGTTAATCGCTGAATATTATCCCATTGAGGCAAGTCTATTGGCCTTGAAACAATTAAGTGAAAGATTTTAGATATAACTGACCAAAATGATTGATAATCCTTGACGCCCCTTTTTTGCATCTATACCCCTAATTAAGTCTTTGACACAAACTGAAAGAATCAAAATCTCATCAAAGTACTTGAAAGTGAGGGTTCAACACCTAGAACAATTGAATATATTACACAATGAGGCTATAAATAGTAAAGTTGAGAGGCTTAATTATTATGCTAGCATCTTGATAACAATTCAGAGACATAAACTTTTTAAAAACAAAACAATGAACCCTACTAGTATAAGCCAAAAGATCTGTGGTACCACATGATTAGCAAATCTGTTTTAAAACAACTTTAGTATGAGCTGTTGCTCCGCATGAACCTTAACTTAAAACCTTTGTCAGGATTTTAGATATCAAATGAGTAAATTTCCTCTCCCAAATTGATATGTAATAAGTTAACTCTCTCACTCTTTACTAAAACCTGTCACTGAAGGCACTGATAGAAATTTGACCAGGAAACATCATGTGCACAGAAATCTTTTGAGATTGCTTTTGGAGTTTCACCTCCACTTTCTGAATCATGAAAGGCGCGACTCACATCAATTCAGTATAAGTAAGTGGTCAAAAAAACAACAATGAAGGCTTCAACTAGGCGGCAATCTGGAAGGATTTGAAAGATCCTGATCATATGGACCATGAAGGTCTTCTTGGCATTAGTTCCCAATTCACCTTTTAAATTTCAAATTCTTCTACCTCAATAAAAAGTAGTCTATTTATCCCATCTTTTTGTCTTCATTGACTTCTTCACTAGTTTTGTAGCTTTAAATCCCATTCAAACCTTGGCTTACTGTCAAAATAACTGATATTCTGACATAAGTGGTGCTCACTAAATGGGGCTCCAAGCTGTCCAGTGAAAAGGTATATCATACAAAATGTAGATTAGCAATCAAGAACGCCAATTTGCTTACTGGCTGAGAAACATAATTCAATTGGTCAATACATCTCAAACAATATAACTCATTTACATCCTTAAAGATTAGACTTTTGGGTTACATCTCTTTCACGCTACCTTACATTGATCAAGATCAGCCTCAACTCCAATAAAAGAACATCAACAAGATTGTTTGGCAACTGTTGAACGGCATATACTCCATAGGATGCCGCTCTAGTTGTTCCTGAGCCTCCTCTATACCTTCTAAAATTCAAGAATTATATACCGTGGCTCTACTATTCTCAGGAGAACTGGATTTGGGATCTGAACGCTATCTCAAAAGATTCACCATCAAGCTATACAACACACCCTACAAATAGTTATTCTAAAACACCATGAAGTAGTTTAACAATAAGGGCTCACACAATTTTTGCAAACAAATATTGTTAAATTCTATAATGCTGCCTCCTAGTTTGTTCACAACAACCGAGAAGACATATAGATAATTGCCAACTGATTAATTATTTTGTAATCAATATCTATGTTAAATAGTTTATTCTTGGATTACATTGAGGATCAGCTTCAAAAAATGTACAACTTGTTAAGTCCACATGGAGGCAACTCCTCTATTAAGTCAAGAACCTCATTTAATTTCTCCAGAAACGTTCCAGGAGCTAGCCTCCTGAGATAGCGCCCCTGGTATTGAAAGTCCTGAGGGGCCAAGAGGGATAGAGGGACCACAAATCCCCAGATGCCATGGATTCAGCTGATAAGAATTAGACTGGGCTCCCAGTCAGGGTGCGTGAGCACCCAGTGGAGAGCCCAGGATGCCATAGGAACAGCGGTCCAAGTGACTAGTAAGAGTGGAGTTCTATTGGGGATGTGAGGAAAGTAAAAGTTTATTAACGTACCAAAGGCCCCCAAGGCAAACCAGATGGTTGTAATAAGGGCAACCGTGAGTCTTTCAGGGGCAACCCCCAAGAGTGGGAGAGGCATGGAGGACAATGACTCCTCCAGGGTTGGTGGTTGCTGGCCTTTGAATTTGAACAAGTGAGCTTGCACCCCAGTGAGGGGCAACACAGGGGCCGCCGCATGATCAGAGGTGAGTTCAGAAGGGGAATGTGACCTGCAAAGGGGTTGGGACTGAGCTTCTCCTGAACGGGGTGCTCCAGGCCCCACAGGTGGTCTGAACCATCAGCAACTGAGCCAGGTGTGGACCCCAAGGCTGCAAGTGGTTGGGTAGGGCTGCTCTGGTGATGCTCCAACAGGGGAGCAGTTTCAGAAATTTCAGCAGGTGAATGGACGGGAGGGTTCGCATTAAATGGATGCACAATAACAAATGAGACAGTGGATTCATCATTGGGGTTGAGTCTGTTAATACATTTATGATCCACCACCACGTGGCGGGGTTGAGTGACTGGATGATCCAGTCAGTGAACATTGGTATAAGGACTAGGGTGATGGCGCACTTCATTGGATCAATCAGCAGAATTTTTAAATAAAAGTAAAGAAGATGGAGGCTGTGGCAAGCTGTACGGGGTATTTGAGCTTTATTAAGTGCAAAGCGCAGGAAGATAAAAGAATGAACTGACAACTGCCCTTAGGCAGGGCAGTTGCCTTGAGTACTGGGTGAATTGCATAGGGGAGGTATTACAGGATTGGTTTTTGGGGTTTGGCAATGGGATTTGGTTGGCTGGCAGGGAGGGGGATGGAGGGAAGCTCAAAATCTTGGCAAAAATAAAAAAAAATCTTTTGAAAATTTTTCTGCATTTTGGGACCAAAATAAGTCATTGGTGCTGATCCAGGTCCTGATCATCCGAGTCGCCTGTTTTCATGATTCAGATTTTCTGGATTCATCCCAGGAGGCAGGAGACTTTGGGCTAATTTGCTTGAGACCTGGTCCGAAATCTCAATTGGGCTAACTGTGCAATACAAACTTCCCAAATCCATCCTGGAGAGTTGGGGCAACTGGTCTGAGTCATTTAGTGCCTGGTTTGAGATCTGAATCATGCCCCAACCTAGTTTCCGGTGCTGGCAAGTCTGGACCAGCTCCCTCAAACTGAAATTTTGCAGACTGGGCTCTGATGTTGGTGAATGTTAGTTCCCCAAAATTTCGACATAGTTTGCCTGGGGAGTGGGGGTCCCAGGGGCCTGCCCATGGCCTCTGGTGTGCACAATCTCTCTGCAGACCCCCTCTATTAAACTTACCAGGGTTGAGGAGGGGGAAGGGGTGGAAATGTGTTTTCCTTGGGGGGTAGCAGTCACCCAGAGCTCATCTACCACGTGTGCCAAGTTGCTCAACTGTGGCAGGGGGACCACTTGGCCCTTGAGGCCTCTTTTTGTTCATAAGGGGTGTTGCTCCCTATCAAGTTGCAGTGGCTGGTCTCCAGGACTTACGCCAGAGGGACAGAAGGGCCCAAAGGTCCCCGCGGACCCAAGGGCCATCCAGTTACTTTATACCTATTCCTGGTGATCCTGACGAGTCCTGGAAATGAGACATCCTGATGGCACATGCAGCCTTATGAGACCAAGTAAAAATGTGGCTCGAGAATGCATGCTCCTCTTAGACGAGCTCCCCTAAAACCTGAGTTTCGATGGAGCTTTGTAAGACAAGAAGGGGTAATTTCAGCGCGTTTGCACAGCTAACAAACAGCTATATCTTGCAACTTGAGCAAACCTGACGAGATCTCAAGACCTTCAAAAATGACTGTGAAAATTAGATGCTTCTCCCATTTACCAAAAACTAAGCTCTGAAAGAGCAAGTTGCTTTAAGGCCTCTGTTACTTCTTTTACCCGCCATTGGAACGAAGTTCATGAGGACCTAAAAGGATTGAGATTACAATTGGATCAACAGGCCTGTTGAGACCATGGGTTTAATACCTCGTATCCCTCAATATTTTGAGGCCAGGGGACCTGAAGTTTCAGGGTGTTGAATTTCCTGTTTTTGCTTCTCTTGGTCAAGAATTATTTTTCCATATACTACGCCTGGAGAGACAATTACTAACAAATATATATCAATTTTTACTTAAAATTGTGAAAAGGAGAAAAAGTATAGTGTTTGTTTTAATCCAAGCATCATTATAAGGGAGTGTGGTTCAGTGAATCCCCAAGCTAATATCTAGACTCATAACAATTTGGGGATTCAGTGGGAGGTTGGTCATTTTGGTCCAATAGGATTTGCTCACCTCATAGATCAGGTTTGAATCTCGATACTAGGGCGTGGAATGTCATCAGGGATCGTCCCAATAAGGTTCTAGCTATTTGGCTGACTCAGGTTCAATCCCTGTCATCAACCTCACTCATATATCCCATTTGGGTTGGAATCCCAACAAGACCCTCATGACTATGTATAAACTGAAGTTTCTGAGCTTGCTCTGTTCTCTGCCATCAATACTCTTTCAACTCCTTTTGTAGCATAACATTAATCCTAGTTTCAAGTTGAGATTTACTCAGGGACAGAAAAGTATCACCTCCTTTCTGTACGCTTATGCAAGCTTGAAGGAGGAGGCCACTGACCGTCAAAAGCTAAAGCACATCCAATCCTGTCTGAATAGCTCATCCTGATAAATTATGCCTCTCTATTTAAAAGATTATCACACTTGGGAACAAGTCTGTACTACCCAAACACAGGATTTTGGAAGCATTCAGATTATGGCCAACCAAAAGCAGGCGTTCATGGCCTTTGTTTATACAAAGGAGAAAGTCCTTTGATAATTGCCAGCCAATTTTTTACCTGTTGCAATATGAAATTTGCAGTAATTTGAGACTTTATCATTGTGCCAGGATAAACATTATAAATACTGCTGGCCTTTACTTTTTCACCACCTTTGGTGACCTTTCCCTACAATACTTCAGGGAAATTCACTAACCCAGCAGACCAACAACTTCATCCCTTGAGGCTTAACCACTAATTCTGGCTTAGAGGGCCTCTCCTGGGACTAGTCCATCGATTATGTTTCAATGGTCTCCTTTGACTTCCTCAGGGTTTCTCCCCTTCAGTCCCTCTTGTCCATCATTTTTTGTAGTCAGTTGTTCGAGTTCTTGTGGGATTTCCATGCAGAAGAAAGTTCTAAGTTGGTTGTACCGACCACTCCAGTTGTTTATCCCCAGCATCTAACCTCTGGTGACCTTCAATCCCACCTCTATCAGCTAATCTAACCTCTGTCCACTGAAACTAGAAAAGATAGGCAAATTACGATTAATTAAATAAGGTTGTAATATTCAATTGTTTATAGTCGTTTCCCCACCTGGTAACGTCATTGCCATTTATTGCCATCTCTCAATCATCAGCACTCTCACTGGAGATTTCAAAAATCAGCACTCTGGCTGGCAATCATCCCTGCTTAATTCATTGTTCTCCACGTTCAATATATTGTGACTAATTTTCAGCTTTAGTTGTTGATTCATCAATTATAATTTCTTTTTATAGAATATTATTGAATTATTCCTTGGCATAATTTGCTGGTAATTCAAAATATCAGTTTGCGGAATGTATCTTTCTCATTCAACTCTTGGATCCCCTGGCACCATATCCAGTAAACTGATCATCCTCATCTTCAGTCAAAAGCTGATCTTAATATAGAAAATTGATTGGATCATCCTTGGCCTCATTCACCAGTGATCCAGTAAACCTTGACGCCAAACCCTTAATTAATTTTAGTTATGGATTTAATAGTGAATACTAATATCCAACATCCTTGGCCTCAGTCTCCAGTGCCATTTTTGACCAAAACGCTATCAGGGGTCATTCCTAATAGATACTGGACGTCAGATTGTCAATCCGCCATCCTAATTAAATAAATAAGTAAAATTTTGACATTCTCAGCCTCAGTTGCTAGTGTCAAAATAGAACATTTTCCTGAAGGGGATAATTCCTAACACTTTCTCAATCCAGATGATTGAGACATCTCAACCTGACCAAATATGAAGAACAAATTGGGGTTTTTATCATTAAAAATGTTAATGAATATAGTAAATTAATTGACAGTCATCATCGATTAATCTAGACTCTAATTTTGATACTTATAGAGGAATTTATCTGGTTAAAATCCCAAAATATCCCCTGACTTAACCAGATGATATTCCTCAAGAGCAATTATATTACTTGCTGGGCCAAACCACATTGACGTGAGGTCTGGGAGGTTCTTGACAATCCCCTAATCTCTAAGAGGCATTGGAAACCAAACGTTAGGGATGAGGTTCTGGTGGCAGCATCCTCCACCAAAAACCAGTAACTCTCGCCACCTCCTAACTACACCTCCGGCTTATAAGCAACACGCTAACAGAGCCCCCTGTAGTGAGCACCAAATGTTAAGCTTTGGGAGCTTTGTACATTTTAGAAACATAACTCACTTTGGCTCCCTTGTTAACTGCACAAGTTCCTGATAAATGCGTTAATTAATTGTGATAATGAAAGAGATTGGGGTTATGATAGTATTAAGACTATTACTTAAGCCGATTGATTCTAAAACCATGTAAAGTTTAAGTGTTTTCTTCCGCCTAATGTGCTCGCAGGTGCTATCATTGGGGAGCCCAACGTAGTATCTGATTGCAAGTGGAATGATTCATCACGTCAGCTGTGAGAAAAGGGACATCTTAAAATGCAGCAATGAACGAGGTTTTATTTATTAAATTTAACTTAAACTAGATAACAAATAAAAGTATATCCTCTTTACTGAAAAAATTCTTTATCAAAGATTAAGACAGTAAATTTATAGTACTGTTGAAAGTAAAATGAAATCTTTTATTTATTTGGGAAAGGTCAACCAGGGGACGTACACTTCCAATATATTGAGGATAATATAATAATCAACTGTGAATAATTAAGGACACTCCAGAGGGTTCATAGCCCCTCTTGTTGTCTCCAGGACCATTAAGTTTAGGACGATAGGGGGGTTTATGCTGACTTATCTTTGGATGCATCATGAGTGAAGGAATGAGTCAATATTTAAAACCATATGGGGAGCCAAGGATTCATTGTCCTTCTGTTGCGTGGGGTCATGTTTCCAAACAACCATGCTTGGAAATGTTCCAAAATATGGTAGTGAAAACGATTGATGACTTCTTGGAGGACATGCGTTGCTCCTGTGAATGATTCCAGTATTATAGTATGGATTTTCCATAATGCTATTGCTACTATTAACACCCGTAGGGATTGATGAATAGGTGACTCCATGTTGAGAGCAAACATTTTACTAGCCAAACTAAATGATTGTCCATTGTCATGCCTGAATAGACGCTGGTCTCTTTCCAGAATGCTACCAATGTTGGACTTTGTTCTAGACGGTGTACTAAGCTTCCATATTAGCCACATATTATGTATGAAGAGTGGGCAGCGTTCAATCGTTCTGCTGTGCAATATACTCTCCTCATGCATCTCCATACATGTGCTCATATCCTGGGTTGTAGTAGTGAGTGATTTGTGTATCTCCAGACCATTCTTTGGGTCTCCAGGCTGTATGGTATATCCATATGATCCAGGTAATTAATCCTGGCAATGGTACTCGGATTCTGGTTTATTATTTTATCTGTGATTGTTTGGCCATTTAATGTATGTGAATTAGCCATGGGCGTCCTTGGTGACTGATTTGGCCACATATGTGGATCTTCCACTATGCTCTTCTCATGTCTAGAAGTATACGTTTAAAGTGTACAGGAGTGCCATGTGGTCCTGCAGCAGTTGGGTGAGACGCTAGATACTTGATAAATGAGTTTGGATGATATGGGTTTCTTAATTGGAGTGTTTGTGTAAAATTAGATCTTGCTGCTCTAGCCCAATGTATATTTGGTAGGTCTGGACTAGTCACCTAAGCTATCCAGCATCCTAGAATATGGGTCGCTTGTCTACATAATTAGTTAGCCCCATACCTTCATTACTCCTAGGGTCAAATGGGGTTTAAAGGCGCACAGGGGAATTATGGTTGGACTAATGACATCCCTGTATTAAGGCATATATTGTATTAAAAAAGACAGTGAGAATGAAATTGCATGGGATGTAAACCATATAATTGATAATATCATGTAGTTTGCTATCATAACCCTTCCCGTTAGACCTGCTTGATGTCCATTTAAGGGATAATACGTTTTGTTATTTTGTCTAGAAGTTGATTTTCTATTATGGTGTTGTCGTAGCCTCCTGCGACTAGCCATATCCCTAAGTGACGAACAGGTCCAGCTGCCAGCTTAGTAGTGAAGGGAAGTTCCAGTGGGGTAATTTCTGAAAGGGCCTCCTATGTCTGGTGAGGAGTCTTGAGGTTGTATTGGTTTGTTGACCTAGGGTAGATGGCGTCCAATGGGTCTGATATTTCCCCAGGAGTATAATTTCCGTTTTTTAGTGTTAAGTGATGCGTTGCTTATGGATGAGTATTTGTGTATTTTCTCAATTCTTTGAGCATCCTTGTTGTTGGATATACCCACCACGCAGTCATCAGTAAAAGCCATCATTTTGACTAGTGGTTGGCCATATACATTGATTCCATTGAGAAGGGCGTTTGTATTCCAGATTAGGGGATCAATACTAAAATTGTATAGTAGAGGGCTTAAAGGGTTTCCTTGTTTGAGTCCTCTCTGTGTAAAAACTAAGTTAGTTGAAAAACATGCTCTGCGAACAACCATGGTGGCTGACTCTGTGAAAATCACCCAGTTTATGAACTTATATGGAAATTTAAATTTTTGAAGGCAGGATCTGAGATAGGTCCAGTTCACACTGTCATATGCCTTCTGTGATCTAAAAATACAAGCGCCACAGATGCTTTGGATTGGCAGACATTTGCAACTGTGTGAATATTTCCCATAGGGATATTCTTGAAACAAATCCATATTGTGATGGAAATATCACATCAGTTGTAATTTACCCTAATCGTTTGGCCATAATTTCATTGAATATTTTGTGTCAGTATTGGTTAAGGAGATTGGGCGCCAATTGAATAGTTTTAGTCTATCTCCTTTTTTTAATAGAGTGATATTGTATGCTTCCTTGCCTCCAAGTAGAAGGCATGTTTCCATAATGCACTTGTTCATGGAAGCTAAAATAATACAAGATATGTTAGTAATATATTTATATATAAAATTCATAGGGAATCCCATCAGGTCCAGGGCATCTCCCCCATGATGCACCGCGCACTGCTTCTAATAATTGTCACGTGGTATTAAATTATTTAAATTGTTGTTTTGAGCTGCGGTGTCAATATGTGCATTTGCAAGTAAATTTTGATTTTTGCTGGTTTGACTGGTTTGGATTTATATAAATTTGTATAGAACCTGTGCAGATTTACTTATGACTTCTTTGGGTGTTTCCGCTATGGATTTATCTAGTCTTCAGACCTGTGTGCAATCTACCATGTTTTTTCAGGCATCAAATTGATAGAAAAGGTAGCTCGAACAAGACTCTCCATCTTTTAGGTCTTTGCTCTATATTGAACCCCAAATCAGTGTTGGTGTTCATGTAACAAGGTGTTTAACCATGCAGAAACCTCTGCCCATTTGCCTCCCCATCCAGGGATGTATACTGTGCATGGGGCATTGTTTTCCAGGTGATTAATTTCTGCCAAGGTGTGTTTGATGATGGCTGAAGCTGCCCTGTATCTTCTTGATGCTGTGCGTTTAATATGTTGTGTTGATTTTTTGAAAATTTCTCAAGTGCTTAATGGGTCTGAACAAAAAGTTGTTTTAAAATCCCGTGTTGAGGACATATCATCCACCCAGTATTGACATTCCAAGTCAGCTAAATTTTCTGGGCCTATCTTGCACCACCTGGGTGCTTGGATAATTGTTCTACTGGTGTGAAGGACACCAAAACTAGCCTGTGGTCGGAGAATTCAATTTTTGTAGTCTTGAATTTATGGATTTGGTGTCAGGGAATTAATGGTGCAAGTATTAGGTCTATCCATGACATAGAAATTAGTACACCGTTGTGCACATGTGGGCGTGTCATGTTCTTTTAGGAGGGGTGACCATTTAGACAATGGATCATATAGTTCTATGGTGGCCTTTAACATGCGAAGTTCCACTTGCCCTTGTGGTGTCTCAGTTGTGCGGATCATCAGTCAGTGTCTGGGTTGGTCCAGTAGTTCATGTCTCCCATTAAAAAGGTGTTTGCTGGAAGATGTAGTTGTTTTAGAGCTGATAAAAATCTCAACAGTCCGTTGCACAGTTTGTTCATACATGATGGCTATTGTGTGCACCTCTTTATGCCATGAGAAGGTAATGGCTAGTACACAGCCATCTAAAAAAGAATTTATATTTATGAATTTAAAATTTTGGTTTGAACATACTGTCACCCCACAGTGTTGTGACCAAAACGATATTGTTGGGAGGAGAATGTTTCCCATGCCTCCTCCTTTCCCTGTGGACAATGGGTTTCCTTCACCGCCAGGATATCCACAGGTGGGTTGTGCAGGATGCTCAACTTCTTGGCTCAGGGCGTCAAGGCCTTGAGTCTGGCTATGTTCAGCATCCCTATCTCTACTGAGATGCTAGATGCACCTCAGGAGCGATTAGAAGGGCCTCCCGGCCCTAATCCCTTGCTCTCATTACTCTCCATTGCATCTTTGCTGCGGGTGGCATAATTATGAGTAGGAGTTGGGGTGTATTCTGCCCCTTTCTTTAACACTGCTTTTGCTTCTCTCCTGCCTTTGTTGGGTTTCTAATTCTCATTACTGTACAATTTGTGTTCTCTTATTGCCCACATTTTTATTTTGCACATTCCATTGTTATTTTTTACTCTCAAATGGGTTTTACTCCAAAATTTTGAGGGGGTGTGCCAAACCCCTGTTTTGCCATATTTGCTTCCAAATCAGGTTCCACTTAATCCATTTTGTTTTGGACTGGTTGTTTGGGTTTCTGTTGGATTTGATTGGCTCATTGTTTCAAGTTCATCCATGTCTTCCTGGTTCTGTTCAGGTGAAATGAATGATTCCGCTGAGGCCTTTGCCTTGGCCAAGGCCAACTTGTGAGCTTGTCTGACCATTTTTCATTCTTTTGGTGAAATTGGGGCAATTATATATTTTGTCCGAATTCTCCCCAGTTGAATACTTGTGTGGTGTCAGTGATTTTGGCATACTCTGAGTCGTCTTCGCCCATTTCTTGTTCACAGAACTCCATTTCTCTTAGGCCTTATTTTATTGGACAATCATGAATTTTGTGCCCAAAGGCCTGGCAGTGGTTGCACATGGGGGGTGCGCTTTCCACTGTTGTGTGGAATAGTTGGTATTTTTTCCCATCAATAATAAATGGATGCAATGTGGGGAATTTTTGTGATATCCTCCGCTATCTCCTGGTTTGGGACGATGATTGAACTTACCTTCCCCGTGCTAAGTGTCAGCACCAGTTGGAATCTTTGCATTTCAAATTTTGCAATTTCTCCGTAGGACCCAAGCCTTCCCAGAGATGTTGTTTGACTACTGTGTGCGCCAGTGTAGTCGGAAGGTAGTCAAAAATTATAAATATGTCTTTGGATTCTGTCCATTTGCATCTGGTTGATACCAAACGTTGACCGTTGGGAAATTCAATCACTACTTTGACCTTTGCTGCTTTGTTCGCTTCTTTTGCTGTCTTGATCCCAAGATCCACCCAACCACAGCAGATAGTATGGGTTGTCAATTACACCGCATGTGGGAATAGTCTTTGTTGGATTCCCCAAATTTTTCCCATATTGCTGTTGTCTCTGTGCCTAAGAATATATGTGTCTCTTGTTCAACTGACAACAGTGGTTGAGAGTGGGATACTTCCATCTAGCTACAGTTCTTTACTAAAAAATCCACAAAACCTGCAGGGTGCACCACCTCAGGTTTTTTGTTTTGACTATTATTTTCGTTTATTCCCATGCGCTTGGTGCCTTTGGGCGGTGCAGATCCAGGCCCACTACCTTTTACCGCATTTTTTCAATTCTGTCCTTGTTTATTAATCTTTCTCATCTCACCTGGTATTGATTATCAAATTATTCTTTTTAAATTAAATTGTTCACTAAAAGTGATAGTAATCAGAAATAATATCTAGTGTAAAAGCAAGTTTCTTGATTCACTAGTTTTTGTAAAGAAATATATTATTCATTCTTTATTCCCAAGTGGTTTATCCATCATCATGTCCCATCTGGAAGTTCAGATGAGCTTCTTGATCTCCTGTTAATAGATTGTAGCAATAGATAAATTGTTGTTAACCTCAAGTAGGAGCTCTTTCAATAGTCTATTTTAGAGGTCCAAACTGCTAGTTCCCAGAATGTATGGCTGATTATGAATTGAGATCTTTGGACCACCAAAGATGGATCATGTAAATGTGGCTTTGGAATTTGTAAAATAACAAGGATAAACTATAAGGACTTTATAACTAAATTTGGAGTAATTTAATTAATACCCTGAAATTGAAGTCTACACGTATGTCATGGAATCAACCTTAATTTATGACTTATGAAATTATTTGAGCAGCTCAGAGATAAAGTCACACATACTGGTGTACGTTTATATTCTCCCTGGGACAAAGCTTCCACATTGTATAGGAAGAATCCTGACAGAGCCCCTCTCAAGCCTTATCCAAAGGGAGTAAGCTTTGTCCCTGCGGAAATGATTGAACTAAGTAATTGTTGAGGTATTTTAAATGTATTTTGTTATTAATAAACTGATGAATTTTGTCTTGGAAGGAGAAACTCCTCAAAGTTAAGGATTGTTTGTGGTGGCATCATAAGAGGCTCAAGCTCGAAAATTTAGGTCAACAGAGGATTCAAGCTCAGAGGTGAGTGGAACCTTGTAGTTGACGGTGTGATGGTTCATCTGATGATGGTCAGTCAAGTTTGATCCAGCCAGATATTCATGGTGAGAAGATCCTGGTCTATGTGCTGAAAATTTTCCCATAGTTGGGTGGCCTTGCGCTCAAAGTTTTACTTAATAAACTGTATGTCAATGGCATACTGGGACAGCACCATCTGAGGATTGTCGCCGTTAGTAAGCTTTAAAATTACTGACTATATACAGTATAAAAAATCTGGTGTTGAGAGGGTAAATCATGCCCTCAAGCTTGGCAGCTAGATTAGCGAGGTGTCACAAGCAACTTTAGAATGATTCATGGGGCATTCCAAGTCCAGAGGTCCGAGTAAGTGGTTCTGGGTTTAATTTATTAGCTGTCTCCATGGCGCAGTAGGTCTCAGTATTGATAGTCCAGAAGTAAGCCTTTCTGGGGCTCCAAGTTCCTTCTTAAATTTACATTTGAGGTTTATCTTTCTCAGTATATTTCTCTCCAAATATGACAATTGAAACCAACTTAATATAATTATCATCATACCTCGTGTTGATGCTCTGCCTAGGTAGAATTTTTAGGTAAGTTTGCTGTTAATAAAGTGGTCAAATTCATGAGTGTTTATGACTCACATTTGACGTGAGCAAAGATGGTGATTTTTTATGTTGTCAATAATTTGGTTTCTGAGACAATGCCAAACTGGAGGATTTTAAGCATATCATTAAGTATCCAGGTGAAGACAGCATCTTTGGGGTAGCGGGAAAGGCATAAAGTATGCAGATGCTTAGAAGTCCTAGAAGAATATAATGTCAGTTTAAACAAAATCAATCTGGTACAATGGTGGGCTGGGTGAAGTACCTGTCCATTCACAGTAAGTTCTTGATTCTTGATGACATCCTTAAAAAACCGCTGTCCTGATCAGATTTTAGGGCTCCGTTATGTCTGGGCCAACGTCATTTCATGCTGAGGGAAGAACCAAGTAATTTTGATACTTCATTTCAGTAATATTGGGCGCATTTTTATAGGAGAGCCGTTAAAATTGACAAGCGACAGTCTTGCCAGGGAGGAGTCATTAAGCTTATTGCTACTTGAGCAAAGGTAAGTTTCAGGCATTTTGTCTGGTGCTTTTGGTCTTTTGATATACTGGTGGTAATCAGAGCTTCCATGGGGTTCTCAAAGTATGATGTCATTGTTGATTTCAAAAACTAGTTCTCAATTGTCCCAATCTTATTGGTTCAATAGTTCTGTCGATGTCATTGTTTAAGTTTAGTTTGTTGTTTGACACTTTTGGGTCCAAACAGCCAATGACTTCATTTTCATTTTCTGCTCTGAAACACCAGAGTTAAAAACGACAATTAAATATGGACTTTGTTTTCAGTCACCTAAATATTATTGTTAAGAACAAATATCGTTTGATTTTTACTAGAATCTAAGTATTCCATTTGATTTGATTTTCTTCCTTTGACTGGAGGTTAAGTTGTATCTTGGTTAATTTTCTCTGGGTTTTGGTTAACGCTGAAAGATGTTTGAACATGCCTTTTTAATAAAGTAAACAGTTTCTAGTGTCCAATATTCATTTCTCTGAGTAACATCTTCAAAGGCTTACTTTCCCTAGTATCTCACATCTCTTATAACGTAGTTCTTGATCCTTGTAATAATTTTATAGCCTTCATTAATCTTTTTTCTTTATGCTGTTGGAATTTTTGCTCAAAACATTTCTTTCAAATTATTCAGGTGTTCTTAACTGGCCAAGAAATGGTTTAGCTGCTGGGAGTTTGGAAGTATATGAAGTCTTCAGGGAAACACTTAAAGATTTTCTCTGGAAAGTCATTCCCCACAGTTACTGTGTCTTGGCCAAACCATAGAAGGGATGTAAAAGATCAGTATCTGGTGTGCTAACCGTAAATTCTTTCTTTTCATCCAAAAGTGAGGGTATCTCCTTAGTGTATAACTCAAAAGTTCCCCTGTAGTGAGCACTAGATCTTGAGCTTCCGCTGTAATGGTCAGAAAACCCCATTTTCCAATTGCCATCTTGTCTTTGGTTTGATACCAATATTTGATGTCAAACAAATGTCTAATGCGAGGCTAGACACTCAAGGTAAGTGTTAGTTCCTCCTACAACTAACCAATTAAACCTCAGATTTAATAAACTCAAAGCAAGGAAAAAGATTAAATGGTTTATTTGAGGTAGCAAGCCCCAGAATTAACCTTATATGTTTATCATCAAATAAAACCCAATTTAGAAAAGATTGAAATAATTTAGGTGCCAAGGAACACCAAGTAAAAGGCAGGATACTTATGGAGATCAAGCCTTAAATTCCCAAGGTTTTATCTATGGCAACAAAACTCTAATGTGTTGTGGCCCGCCATAAGACAAGATAAGGGTGTTCTTAGAGCCGCAGGAGTATCCTAGCTCAGGGAAGAAACTCAAGAAGAGGAAATTTCAAATGAGAATTTAGAATTGCGCAGGCTTGACCTTTGAGGTCGCCATTGCCAGGGATCCTCTCCCACGCCATTCTTTAAGCTCTTGAAAACCTTAAAAATGACTTGGGTGAGTCACAGCCCAGCGCCAGAACCTAACCAACAACTAATAGTCTTTTTTAAATAATTTGACTCGGAATTTAGAAAATCTGAATCCAATTTGAAATGCAACAAACTTATTAATCCCATTTGTTACATAACCCCTACTAGGGAAGGGCCCCACCCCAAAGAGGGGACAACAGCGGGAGATTGCCACCACAAGGGCTTCCTTGAACAAGTTACCTCGAGACCCAGAAAAATTAGCTTGGCGAAATTCCAGACCCCTCGTGGTTAAAAGATAGTTGGCAAGGGAAAAATGGGACTGGACTGCCAGAATCAGCCCACCTGGAATTAGGGAGCACTTCCTGGGCAGTCTGTCTATTGGTGAGGGATCCCTTCTGGGACAAGTCCCCTTGGTGCCAACCAAATCCCTGATGAGTGGGAGGCCCCACCAGAATTTTTGCACTGACAATAACCTTAGGTCCAAAGTTGGCCATCAGTCACTGGCTCCCATCATTGCTGATTACTGACAACTGGGACTATTGCAACCACTGGGGTCATCTGAGATGGAGATTGGTGGCAAGCAGAACAACTATTTTGGTTTGGAATTATGTAATGGTTGAAAACCCCAGTTTCCAATAGCCATCTTGTCTTCAATTTGACGCCAATCTTTGAATTTGAATAAATGTCTAATGTGAGGTTAGACTCTCAAGGTAAATTTTAGTGCTTCTTACAACTAATAAATTAAACATCAGATTTAAAAAAAAACTCAAAGCGAGGAAAAAGACAAAATGGTTTAAGCGAGGTAGTGAGACCCAGAATTAAGCTTATTTATTTAGTATCAAATAAAGAATCCTCTTTAAAGCAGATCCAATAATTTAGGCGCCATGAGAACACCAAGTAAAAAACGGGATAATTGGGGGAGTTCAAGCCCCAAAATCCCAAGATTTCGTTCATGTGACAAAACCTCAATGCGTTGCAGCCCACCATAAGACAAGGTAAGGGTGGCCTTAGAGCCACAGGATTATCCCAGCTTGGGGCAGAAACTCCAGAAGAGAAAATTTCAAATGAGTTTTGGAATTGCAGGGTCAACCTTTAAGGTCTACCTTCCCAGGGAGCCTCTCTCACGCCATTCTTTAAGCTCTTGCAAACCTAAAAAATGCCATGGGCGAAGCGCAGCCCAGCACCTGAACCCAACTAACAACTAAAAATCTTTATAAACAATTTGACTCAGAATTCAGAAACTCCTGATCAGAGTCAAGATGCAATAAACTGATTAATCCCATTTGTTATATCTGCCAGATGTGCTCTTAGGTGCTATCATTGGGGAGCCTTATATATTGACGAATTGTAAGAGGCATAGTTCATCACAGTCAGCTGAGAGGACAAGGACTTCATATGACGAATCAATGGAAGACACCTTTTACATTAGAACTAACTTAAACTAGATGATAAATAAATGACATAAGCTCCTCATTTGATAAGGTACTTTATTTAATAGATTAGAAGGCTCTATTTATAGTTTTGTTGAAATTAAATGAGGAATTTTGATTCACTGGGGTTTTGCAAAATGTGATTCATCAATCATTCTTGGTTCACAAATGGTTGTCCGTCATCTCATACCACCTGGAAGGCCACCTGAGCTTTTGATCTCCTTAAAATAGTTTTTGTAGAATTAGTTAAATTGGTATCAATCTCAAGTAGGACTCTTTCAATAGTACAAGTTTAGAGTTTAATCTTGATAGTATCTAGATTGAGCAGCTGATGAAGATATTGGGATTTTTGGGCGCCAGACAGAAGTTTTTCCCAAAGCCTCCTCGCCATCTGATATGGCTTCCTAGGCTGATAACCTAGGGGCTATATTAGAAATTTAATTTATGATAATCCCTTTGTTTGGCCCATTTGTGAATAAAGATGCGTGGCGGCTCCCCCTTTTGGGTTGGACACCACTAGTACTAAAAAAAGAAGGTATTGGGATTTTGGGTCACCAAAGTTGGAGTCATGTAATTGTGGCCTTGGAATTAGGTAAGATAAGGATAAAGATATAAGACTTATTAATAATTAAATTCGGAGTAATTTAAGTAACACCCTGAATCTATAGTCTAAACTGAAGTTGTGGAGTTAAACTTAATTTGGGACTTATGGGACCATTTGAGCAGCTCATAAATCAAGTCCTGCATATTGGTTTATGTCTATCTTCTCCATGGGACACGGCTTCCAACTTGCATAGGGAGAGTCATTATAGTAAGTCCAACGCTAAACTAGTGCTTCTTCATCTTGAAGGTATCTCTAGCTGATAGGGAATTCTTTCTCTTCTCTTTTTGTCATGAAGATTCCGTGGAGATCTGATAAACAAAATAGACCAAATTATCAAATCCTTACACTCTTACTACAAAGAGTAGACTATACAACTAATATATTATTGTCTAAGCAAATAAGGTTTTATAAATTCTAAACTGCTTTATTAAGAAATATACAAGGGAATTTATAAGTTAACTTGGCGCCCTACTTTTCTGTTGGCGCCCCAATTGGAAACGGTAGATGTCAGCAATGAATTAACCCACAGGGTTGCGCTCAACGATGATCTTTCTCATAAATTTATTCAGAATTTCTCGCCAACTCAAACTGCAACCCTCCTGGGTTGAGTAGAAGAACGTGCCCAACGCCTTCATTCAACCCAGCAATTCATCCTTATTATGTTAGCAACCTGCTTAGGCAATGGGACTCTTACCCATAAACAGCAGGTTGCAATACAAAATATGTAAAATCGCCAGTTGCTATTAAGGTGTCATCAATTTACTAGAAACTCCTATACTCCCTCAATCAATCACAGACAAAACCAAATCAACTCCTACAAGCTAATTTAGTCATTGATACTAAAATTGATAATTAGATTGCTTATTTATTGTCAGGTATCATCCCTGACAAAGCATTAGCAATCTGGCGGATCAAAATCTGGCGGATTTTTCAATTTTTACTCAGGATAATTCTCCAAAAATAGCTATTGTGCGCAACAATAACTCCAACATCCACTGGTGGGATTTGTCCCCTAGCGGATATGCATATAATATAATATTTTGATCAAGCTGGGTAATGTGGGCATGACAAAATCCCAACAATACCAAGCACAACCTTTGGAATGACTAACCATATTATGTAGGATGACGCCATAACTGCTGTAATCTCCGCGTTAGGATCTTATCCTGAGGTCCAACTGCATATGATTGGCTCCAAGTTCAACTTCACCTGTATCTGATATATTAAGCAAGATTTTAATGAAATCTCTTTTATCTTGAGTTACAGATTCTCTGCTTCTACCCTCTCCCAGCCGCCCTCAAGTCCACGTAACAGAGAACCAGAAGAGCCCCAAACTTTTGTGCAACTACTATAACATATTCCGTCATAGCTCCAAAAATTGCTAAAAGAGACTTTCCAAGGAGGCTGAAAAAGGGCAGTCATTAAGGACAAGGCGCTTCATGCTGACATTCTTGTACCGCCTCAAGAATACCTAGCGACCTCTTATGAATCTGATGTTGTTATTCCAGGAAGAGATGAATTGGCAACCATTGATATTCAAGAACATGATACTGTCTACTCTTCTTCTGTTGAATATCCTATGTTTCTTACTCTGCCCCTCAATTTTGGGGTTTAGTTATACAAGTCGCTGTTTGTTTTGCCAAGGTTCCTATCCATGCCATTGTTGACAGTGTTTCCTCATGAAAATCATTTCATCTAAATTAATGAAACGCATTAAGATAACTTTTGACTTACATAACTACATGGGATATAACACATCTGAATTAACAGTGCATGGTCAGTTGGAGCCTAATCCATGCTTCCCATTCAATTTTTAAATTTGTCATTGAATAAATCAGCTTTTGCTTTAGATAATCCTAGTTACATCCTCTTACTCAGAACACATATTTTTTAAAGTTATTCTGTCATCATGCATTACAATGAAGAATTCCTATCACTATTAGGACATAAGGTTCCTTTGGTTTTTAAGACCTCCTGCAATGCTAAGATGGAGTTCAAATCATGGGCTTGCCTATTAGAAAGTAAAAGCTGTATTGACATGTTAGAATATTATGTAAGGGTCTCATGAGTATAAATACCCCTTCCTGCGGAATATGGCCAAGAGGACACGCCTATATATTTGTAAAGCTGACTACTATACTGCCAAAGTCCCAGGTAATTTTTGACACTAGTGTACATAACATTATTCCCTCAGGAAACTACTAGAAAAACAAAACGTGGATAACCTATCAGTCGAGGAAATCTTTTCCCTCCCAGAAGTTTTTAATATTAATTATGCTTGATTCATATTGAGTGCAGCTGGCTAGCCTCACTGACAACCAATGACAGTGGGGCCTGGTATCCAGCCACCTATGTTCACCTACTTCCTGTAGAATCCAATGACAATGTACTTAACTTTGGAAGTCTAAGGGATTTTAAATTTGAATCGCCATCACCGGTAGCTCTAGTCAACTCCTCTATTCATTAGAGCTCACCAGTGAGAAACGGAGTCAGGTTGAGCAATTGCTATAAGAATACATCAACTTTATTAGCCTACACATATGATTTTGGAAAATTGAATGGCATTTTACATCAAGTTGAGACTGGGGACGCTCAACCCTTCCAATCTTATCCTACAAAAGAGTAAGGTTTAATAAGCTCAAGTGGCTGTTGGGCTTAGGCAGCTACTTTTAGATGGGTAAACTGGTGCCTCCCTGTAGCCCATGGGCCTCCACTCTCTTGTTAGTTTAGAAGAAAGTTGGTAGTCATCATGTAGAGATGGACTATCAAAGGCTTAACTTCATTACCAAAAAGGACAGTTACCCTTTGCCCTGTATCATTGACTCTCTTCACTTGATTGCCAGGTCGTAATATTTTTCTGCTATGGATCTTGTTTGTGGATAATGGTAAGTGGAGGTAGCACCTGAAGATAAATCCAAACAAGCGCTCGTAGCCAACAAAGAGCTAGTCAATCCAACTAGGATTCCCAGGGCCTTTTCAATGCGCCTGCCACCTTCCAACGCGCCATGGACTGGATCCTTGGAGATTTGAAGCTATCCTGTGGATTTATATACTTCAATAACACTACTGTATTTTTGTAAATATTTAATGGTCACTTTAAACATCTCTTGGAAATCCTTAATCATCATAGAAAGTCCTCCATAAAGCTCAAGCTTACAAGGTGTCCTTTCTCCAATCTGAAATATAGTCTCTAGGACACAAGATCTCAAATATAGAATTTAGCCAATCCCAGAAGTCAGCTCGCCAATCTCAGCTCAATTAACCTTAATCCGACTCATTGCTCAGGAGATCTACTTTGCACAAATTAGGCAACAGATAAATTTTTTTAAGATCATAATAATCCTTGTAGAACAAGAAATCCTCGAATATTACCCTTTGTAGCATTGATCACTGGTAAACTTCTTGCACCTATAGCAAAACTTTGTAGACATGCTTAGACATATTTGCTGTACGTTGGCTATGGGACTCAACAGAAGCCAATACAACCACTCCCTTGGCAGCTTGGCTCTAAGGTATCCGTGATATAAGGTTTTCTTTATCCAAACAGATAAGATATCAGACTGTTTAATGTGTTCTGTATATTTTGTTAATCCCAGACTTGTTACTGGTGATTAGCTCACTAGAACAACTATAAGTGAGAATAAAAGGATAAACTTAAGATTCTGTGTAAAGAATTTTTATTAAGATAGAAATGTGTATCTTATACTTAGAGTAAAAATCACTATGTAAAAATGAATGAAGTATTGTACATAATTGGTAAAATGGGTTTTGATATGGGGTTTCAAGATCCCCTAGTTAGACGTCTTCTGAATGCTGCTTTAGTGGCTTCATCTATTTGGGCATCTCCTGTAACCGCGAGCTCCTTCTTGCAGTGGCTATCCCTGAACCTGGATGTTCAGGAGCACTTTCACTAGTCCCCACTTCTTGATTTTAGCCATTGCATCTGTAATAAGAGTGCCTATAACTCTCCTGTTCCCAGCGTGGTAATGCATGGTGCACAAGGCTAACGCCAGGGAACTAGTCGTTAGTAGTAAAGTTATTAGAGCCCCACAGAGGGTGCTTGAGCTGTAATAACTTAGGTCGAGGATGTTTATCAGTAGAGGGAAGACCCAAAATTGAACCACGCGGTGCTCAGAGTGGGAGTTTATAGGCGATACAGGTTGGGGGGAACCTGGGCGGCCCAACGGTGCATGATCGGAGGGTTTGATAGTTGTTAAAATTAAATGGTTAACGTTGCATGAGAACTCCTCAAAGAGGTCTGCGCACAGGTTTGTCCAAGATAACATATATAAAAAAGGTGGACTAGCAAAGGGTATATTATTAGGGAAGTCAACCAACAAGAGAGATTGGCCTTGAGGAAAAGGATTTAAGGGGATTTGGAAAAACAATCAATTGATGGAAGTGGGGTTAAGCTGAGAAGCACCAATATGTGCACGCTTCCATTGGGTAGTAAACTATACTTGGTAATCGACTGATTTCAGGTTATTGATTGTAGGAGAGGCCTCCTGAGCTGGGAATTTCAAAAACTGAATGGGTTTTGGACCCCGTTCACTGAGAAACTGAACCAAACCTTTTTTATTAATCAAAAAGCTAGTTCGTTTTGATGAACCTGCTGTTATACAGGGCCAAACTTCTCTTGCATTCCTAGGACCAACTTGTGCATACCTCGCCTTCACCTGCGTTGATCCAGGTATGCTTTAGGTCAGTGAGGCCTTTCAACTTCACCTTCTTGGCCTACTGACATGCAGCTTTGTCCTTGGTATTTTTTCCCATGATTATGTCATGTTCAAGCCATGACAGCATCCTCTTGTAATATTGATGATTATAAAATTTAATAATAATTTTTCAACTTCAGGTTTGAGTGATGGCGCTCCTACAAAGCTTCTCACACCATGGTTCCAAGTGACTCTCAAAATTACAGGATTACTGGATTTGGTAATATTCACATTTGATCCTTGTAAGCTCTTATAAGCATTATTTGGTCTGCTCAGCGTAACATCATTTATGGAATGCAAATTATTTTGGTCCCAAAGGTATATATGGTGGTCAATTTAGAAACTAAAATTTGGCGGCTGTGTCATCTTCAAAAATATATCCTCTGGCTTATTAGGGAGAAAATTATTTTGCATGACGTCATCCTAAATCTGTTGAAAATTTCGTTGCTTGCCCAAATTTATAGACAGGGCTCATTTGACCCCATCTGCGGTGAGTTGGTCGCCTGTACATCTACAGGTTTGGGGGCTGATTCCAATCATTCCATTGGTCAAAGTTTGATCTTGTGAACCAGTTGCGGACCCATGAAAAACTTCCCCTCAAAAAATAGGAACTAGGGAATGATCTGAGATGCTGGGCGTGTACTCTACTAAATACAACGTTAGTATCATTGTCCTGAATGGAATAATTTTTCTCCTCTCTTTGTCTTAATGGTTAAAGGCCCAGTCCAAATGGCCTGTAGTTTTTCTGGTTGTGTTTCCCACAGATGGTAAAACAAAACATATCTCCTAGGATGAACTACAGTTTCCTAGTTTGTCTCTGACTCTCCCATTGGCTCTGATGGATAGTTGCTTCTTGGTTGTTTGAAGCTTCTAGTTGGAATTCTTATGAGCTCGTCATCTAACTCCTGCTGGTAGTTTCTAGGCATCAAGTTCTTCCGGTCTGATGAGATGATTGGTGCTAGGATGGTCAGCGGAGATGCTTCTCACCCATACAAGGCTTTGAAAGGGGACATCCCATTCACTTAGTGGTGGCTTAAAAGGTAAGACAACAACGCTGAGGGCAGCAACTACCCCATTATGCCTTATAATTCAGAGCCATCTTCTTCAAAATCTCTCCCAAGGTTTCATTCACTCAATTGACATTTCTGTTTGAGGATGAATTGTAGGGGGTTTTGAACTGCTGCTCACTCCCACTAGGTCCATCAGCTTTCTCACAACGACCAAGATAAAGTTCTTTTCGTTGTTGAATTGTAAACTTGAGGGCAACCTTGCCTTGTGAAAACTTGGTTGTACATGAAGTGAGTGGTAAAGTTTGTGGTATACATCTTGACCGCGGAGAGGTCAATCCACTCGTTTAAGTAATCAATTGTGGCCAGGATTACTTAGATCCTTTAGAGGCAGTTGGCAAAGGTCCCAACACGTCAATTAAGACGTTACTGAAACTTGCTGTGGTGGAATTGGCATAAACTCAAATCACTTCTCCAGCAGGTGGAAACTTGCACAAGGTATGCATAACTCCAAGGCTTAGTGCACTGCGTCTGACATGCACTCCCATTAGAACCTTCCTTTAAGGTGTGCCAGAGTTTTTTGGAATCTTCCATGGACTATGTTCTTATGAGCCTCCATTACTAACTCCATGCGGTCATTAGGCCAGACATATGGGTACAATTTGCTTTGAAAGTTTTTTTTGTAGATTTCCATTCATATGCTGAGTGTATTTGGAACATCTCTTCAGGACGCTCTTAACTTCCTCAGTTTCATCCTGCCAGGCCTCTTATGATAGCCCAATTAAATCACATAGGCGATCACTCTCTGTTGCTTGAAAGTGGAACACTGATAATCTTGACAAGCCATCTCTGTTGAGGCGTCTATTTCCTGCTCGATGCATTATTCCAAAATCATATCCTTGGAGGAGTACAGCCCAATGGGCAAGGCGTCCATCGGGATCCTTCATTTTTCAATTAGAAGAGTGATGCTGATCCATGACTACATTAAAACGTACCCTACAAATAAGGCCTAAAGTATTTGACTGCTCAGATCACTGCCAGGCACTTACTCACTAACCGTATAGTTCTTCTAAGCTTTGTTGAAAACTTTAGAGTAGTACTCGATTGGGTGATCCATCTCATCTTAATACAACTAGCCAAGATCGCGTGTCAAGTCCCATGTCACTGGCGTTGGTATTAAGGTAGAATGTCTTGTTGAAGTCAGGATAGGTCAAGATTGGTGTCTCTACCATTTAAGCCTTTAACTACTAAGAAGGTCTGCTCTTGCTCCAGGCCCCATTTGAATTCATCTCCTTAGTAAGCAAGTATGTGAGGGGCGCTGACAAGTCCACAAAATGAGGGATGAACTGCCATTAGTATCCCAACAATCCGAGAAACACTTGCATATCCCTCATTCTCCTTTTTGGCTCCATTGGAACAATAGTGCTCACCTTCCCATCTTGAGGCTTAATCCAGCTAGTCCTAATCTCATGCTCCAAGAACTCTAGATGTCTCTTAAGAGAGGTACACTTGCTTTGTTTCAACTTCAAATTAGATGCATGCAGTCACAAAAAACTTCTTAGATAGCTGCAAACTTTTTTTAAATGTTTGACTGAACGCATTGTTGTCATTGAGATTTATTAGCATTCTTAATAGCATGAGATCACCGAAAATCTGATCCATCACGCACTGGAAGGTAGCAGGAGCGTTGCAGAGCCCCTGTGGCATCCGCGTGGGCTCAAACAACCCCTGGTTGCTGATCAGTGAACATTTCCTGATCCTTTTGCGAGAGCTCCATCTGCCAGTAGCCACGGCCAGGTCAATCACTAAAAGTATCTTGAGCTGCCCAGGCGTTTCAAAGTGTCATTGATATATTATAGCAGGTATGATTACCTCTTAATTATCTCATTTAGGCGATGGTAGTCCATGACCACTCTATGCGTTCCATCCATTTTACGCGCCAAAAACAAAGGAGATTCCCATGGGCTTTTTGACGGTCTAATTAACCCTTCTTTAGCCAGTTGGTTGAGCTCTTGTGCAATAACTGCATCCTTGCTTCTAAGTGGCAGTAGGGCTTAGATCTGAATGCTATAGCAAAACAGTATCCATTTAATGGACCTCACCCTTGCATAGGCCATAATCATTGGAGCCATTACTGAAGATGTTAAACTCATTAAAAAGTTTATTGAGCATTTTCTTCTGTTTAGGTCACATCTTCAAACCTGAGCTCATTGAAATCCCCTACAGCATGGATAAATTCAATCTCTTGGCAACTGGTCAGTTGGGCCAGTGCTAAAATTTGTCCTTTTTAAACTTGTATTGGTTAGGTATAATGTTTCTGAAAAATGATGTTCAGCTCTAAATTAATTACATAATAGAATGCTGGTTGTATTCTGGGCTCTTAGTCACAGATTCCTTCGCAGCTGTATACTTCTAATATGGTATTAGTCGGAATTTTTACACTAATTGAAAGGGTAATCTTACATTGATCTATATGATCGAATATTTATAATCTTGCTAGCGCTGAGCGGAAGTCCTTCCTCTGCACTGCCTATAGGCAGTAGCTGCTTAACACCTTTCTCAGTCAAGGTGTAATTTATGTAGTAAATAGATTAGTTTATGCAATCAAGCATTTATGTTGTTTCTACAGCTTGATGTCCTCGTCCTTAAATACCAGTGGGAGGTGGTAGTTTAAAGTGCTCACCGTGCTAGTGATAAAATCAACCTTCACCCCAAACTCCAGAAAATCTTTGTCCTTATCAAGAAATTGTAGTGGTCGTTGTCCAAAACCACTGCCAGTACTGTCAGAACCATGAACCCAAAGTGCAAGGGTAACGCATAATAAGCTTCTGGAGCGCGGGTAACATTGGGTCCTGTGGTGTGAATACTTACATTGCAATTGATATCAGTCATGAACTTCAGTTTCGTCATGAGTTTGTATTAGATGATGTTAACTAGAGCCCCAGTGTCCAATACTGCCAAAACTCGCACCTTCTGGATGATTATTACCACTTTTATTACACTCTTGCCAAAAGGGTTTCCGGTAGTCAGCACATCAGTAGAAGATTCCTTAACCTGTCTAAGTGCAGCAGTGCTAATGGTTGCTTTGACATTATCCTCACCATCCGGTTTCAAGTGCTTGAAGGTAACCATTTAGAATGCTCTCCTTCTTCAATTGAATTGATGACCCAAGTAGGCTTATTCACTTGCGCCAACAGGTATCACTTGATGTATATACGTTGGTGCCATGGACTCTCAATCTAGAGGCACAGCCACCGCGCAGGTGCCCCTAACACATGGTATTCTGAGCTAACCAAATATTTTCTTTTCAGTCATCTTCAGCCTCACTGTGGAGATCCGCCCAGTTTTTAGCATTGGGGGTATCCTCGTTTGGTGTTGCGTCCTTATTTTCAGCGGCAAGTAACATATAAGATCAATAAAAGTGTCCAGGTTGACAACACATATTGCAAGTCATCTATTGATAAGTAAAGCGTTCAGGCGGTTTAGTACTCCTATCCTTTGGTTTGTTGCCCTTATGTTTGCGACATAGACTACCTTATTAACCTATTAAGGGGGTGGTATTGTTCCCAGTGCCTTATATTAAGCTTTGTAGATCCCTTTTACAATAATTAGCGCTTTTTTAGTTGCCTTGAGGGACGTCACGCTCTTGAATGCCAGAATCATATTCATCTTTAGTTAGGGATTTATCTTCAATGAACTCATCGGTTTTCATGGTAGGCAAATTCATAGTTCCTGAGGTACATAACTGTTGAGCCTTGAGATAGTAGCGAGAGGCGTGATTTGTGACTGACTCATTCTTTCCCATTTTCATCAGGAGAACTCTTGTTTCATATTTTGGACATTTTTTCACTACTGAACTATAAAAGGACAATATTTCTTTCTCTGGTATGAGATAGTCCAGGTCTTATGCTTATACTAAAAATCTCCTGAGCCTCACGGCCCATACACTTTTGCAGTTGGTAAGCCTTCTGGTGATCTCTGGTGAATCTATGAAGATCTCATACATCTGGAGGAAACCCACTATCATTTCTTCTCCAGGTGTATACATGGGCTAAAATTATGGTTTTGAGTTGGGATCCTCTTCAACAGAGTCAGCGTGCATAATGGTCAGGTGTGTAGCAGTTCTGATCAATTTGTAGTACATTCTGTTGAGCAGCCCATATAGGTGCCTCCAATCAAGCTATAGGTCAAGTAGAGGTAGGCTCTAATATAGTATGCATTTGTGTTTTAAATCTTCTATATTATTGTCCGTGGAAAATAGCATATTGTCATAATGTTCTAAGCGCTATCCATATTCAAAGAAAGTGTTGATAGTTTCACCATTCTCTTTTTCCCGGAATACAAGTCTCTCCTCAAAAATCATAAGCGTAGCTTTCAATTTGATAAGAGGTGATGGTCCACTCACAATAAGCAGTGAGATAATTCGTGCTCTTCTAGCAGTTACCTTGACGCGCTCAAGATTGTTGGGTAAATTGAGCTCTTCTAATTCCAGGGTATGAAGTCTTGAACGGATTCTATCCTCCTTCTTCACCAGAAACTCATACAAATTCTCTACATGATATACTTGCATATCTGCTTCATTGTCAAACTGCTCATGAGAACTCTCAAAATCATTTCTAGGGGCCTGATGATGCCACCCCTTTAGTGAGAACAAAAGTCAGCTCGCCAACATCAACTTTCTTAACTTGTGAGATAATTAAATGCTCAGGGGTTCTAATCCGCGCATATTAGACCTAAACAACCTTCATTAAAATCACAATAATTTTTATAGAGTAAATTTTTCTCTGATACTATGCCTTGTAGCATCAAATTTGATAAACTGCTCGCATCCATGGCAATCCTCTTGTAGACACTAATAGACATATTAGTTGTATATCACCCTCAGGACCTAACGGAAGCCAATCCAACCTCTATCTTGGCAGCTCAGCTCCAAGGTAAACGCGATAGAGAGTATCCTGAAACTAAGCAGATCTCAGACTAGTTACTATACATTGTATATTTGGTTAATCTTATACTCGTTATTGGTGATTAGCTCACTTAAATAACCATAAGTAAAAAGTAAAAGGATAGTTTTAGATTATATGGAAAGGTTTTATTGAATAAAATGATGTATTTAGTACTTCAAGGTGAAACCAAAATATAAAAAGAATATAATATGTTAATTATCTGGGAATAAGGGTTTTATTTTGGAAAATTTTTGAGATCTTATAGTCAGACGTTTTCTGACTGCTTAGTGGCCTCATCTATTTGGGCCATCTCCTGTAACCGCGAGCTCCTTCTTGAAGGAATTATCTTTTACCCTGGATGTTCAGGGCCCTTTCACTATTCCCCGCTTCTGGGTTTTGGGCCGTTGTGTCCTCTTGTAATATTGATTGATTACCAAACCTGGTAATACTTTTCTTAACTTCAAGTTTGAATGATGGCACTCCTACAATGTACTCACATTGTGGCATTAAGTAACTCACAAAATTGGAGGATTCCCAAACTTGTAATATTCACTTTTATTCCACAAAAGCTCTTATGGGCATAATGTAGTCTGCTCACTGTAACATTATTGATGGAATACAGATTATTTTGGCCCCCTGAAGGTATATAAGGGGTCAATTTTCATTCTGAATTTCAGCGGTGGCGTCATATAAATAATTAAATCCTTTGGCTCATTAGGGATAAAATCACTTCGCATGCCATCATCTTAAAGTTGTTGAAAATTTTGTTGCTCACCAAAATCTATAAAATGGGCTCGTTCACTCCCATCCATGGTAGGTTGGTATTCTGTACCTCCATTAGTTTGAGGTTTAAAAACAGTCATTCCACTGGTTGAGGAATGATCTTCTGAACCAGCTGGGCCTCATCCATGACACCAGACATAGTTGCTGCCATTAAGAGTATGTTGCGCCCCAGAGCCTCAAATATATTCTATCATTCCTGGGCATGGTGGGCTTTTATTGTCAGTTTATCCCTCATTTCGCAAACCTAGCCAAACCCCCCGTCAACTTTTACAGAAAGATGCCTATCAAGTGGTAGCCTTAACAAGAATAGGCTTTTGGTGAGCTGAGGATTGCCCTTTGTACTAAATCAATTTTAGTTCATCTTTGGTTTGACAGGCCATTTTTGCTATCTACTGATGCTAATAAAAGTTCAGTCAGGGCTAACTTAGCTTAACACAATGAAGACTAAGTTGACCATCCAGAGGCTTCCTTTAGAAAGACCCTGAAAAAGGCAGAGTGAATTTATAGTGTTACCTAGCGTGAGTGCCTGGCTGTTTTATTAGCAAAACATTTTTCAATCATACTTATATGGCACCCATTTCATCATTATCACATCCTAGCTTCACTTCAAATCTTAAAGAGAATGAAGTTCTTGGATGGATGATTAGCAAGGTGGGCATCAAGATTATATAACTAAAATTTTATCATTATCCAATGTGCAGTAGTAAAAATATCAAATCCTGACAGTTTTCAAGGATACCAGTGCTGGCCACCTAATCCCATGAAGAAGACTAACTATATATGATCTACCTCGCTGGCCTGAGAAATAGGAATTAGAAACTCCCAATGTCCAAACTGAGATTTGTAAAATGACCAATGATACTCAGATTAAAGAAGGAATGCTGTACAAGAAAGTCGACAAGAAATGGCTCCCATATATATGACATTATTCCTGAACCAATGTCATCCTTGAAGAAAACTTAACTGTGGGATAAAGAGCTGTGAAAAAGACTTATAAATGGTTAAAGAAACGCTGCCATTGGGATCAGATGGTTGTGATTATCCAAGAAGTTTTAGAGGCCTGTTTGACCTGTTGTGCCAAAAAGGGCTAGCTCTTTGTATCAACAATCATTTGTGGCTCCTTTGAATCCATCTAGTTTTAATTTAACTGAGATAAGCTTACCAGGGGACAGACAATACTGATCTTTGAGGAGCAAAACTTATACTAGACTAGAATTTAATGAACAGAAAGAGACAAGCGTATCACTCAAACTGAATTAAAAAATAAGAAACTAAAAATGATTCAACCAGGTCAGAGGCGGTAAACTGCTATGCGTCCATGGTGGGGGGTGAGTAGGGATTGGAAGGCTCATCTTCCTCCTCTGTGTCATACAGTGTATGGCAGAGCTTTGAGAGCATGGGCATGGGTGCATCCTCAAAATGGGGGCCAAGGTAGCAGAGTGGCTTTTGCTGCTCGAATTTAGCTTAATGAAGATGGTGATATTCAGATAGGGCTTTCTCAGCCTTGAGGAGAACTTTGGGTGGGGTGGTGAAAGTGGCGATGTTGTTGCTGGTAATGTGGTTCTTGGAGCCAAATTTTGCGACCATTTCAACTTTTTGTATTGCTTTGTTGGCAACTTTGTGGAATCAGAGGAATTCTTTAATATGAACTTGTTGCATAGGGAGAAGGACAGCAATGGGTAGCCCCTTGGCCAAGACTGTAACTGATTTCACTACGGCCTTTCAGAGGTAGTGACAATCAGGGGAGGCAACAGCCTCTTTGGTGAGTTGGTGGTCACTTCAGAATTCATTGGCATTAGAGTATAGAGTATAGTGCCAAGTTGGAAATTTAGCTGCATAATCTGCGTTTAGGTACATCTCAAGCCTGGGGCCTCAACTGAGTCAGGGATGGGATTTCCCAAATCATCAGCTTCCTCTAAATAATCCCAGGGATTTTGGTTGAAAATAATAATTCAATCAACATTTGGGTGGGCTGGGTGGGTGGCTGGGTAGGTTTTTTGAAGTTACTGGGGTTCATTCTGGCTCCTGATTAGTTGAAGTGGGAGTGGGGGTTTGACATATAGGTTCCTTATTGGCTGGATCAGCGGTAGTTGCATCTACATTTTGGGTTGAGGGGGAGGGAGGATTGTGCCTCATTCAGAAAAAATTTTATGTTGGAAATGGGAGCATCATGGGGGAGTTGAGTGTGTGGGCTCCAGCTTGGGCTATGGTGGGGCAGCGCCGCTTTGAGTGGTCCAGGTTGAAAAAAAATGGGGCAGATCGTGCGCCCTTTGTCTACTCTGGCACAGAAAGGGTGGTCAGGGATAGAGGGGACAACCGTGCAAAGGGGAATCAAAATGGCGATTTTGTTTGATATTAGGTATATAGTTGCAAAGGTGCAAGGGCCTTTAAGTCGGTTGGCTCCATTGGGAACCACAAATTTCAGAATGGGGTTAGCGCCATATAATGAAAACTAAGTTATTATTTCATTTTATAAAGTCTCAGGGGGAGGTGGGTGGGAGGCCTGCAAATTGAACACAAGTGTGGTGTCATTATGCAACTGGGTGCAAGTGGTTGGGATGGGGGTTTCCTGGAACACCAGGGGAATGTTGGCTGCTATTGCAGCATTGGCTTCACAGGTGAAGATGAGGTCAAAGTACCCCTTTTGGGGAAGAAGTCAATAAAGCCTGCAGGCTGCATAAGCGCCTGGGCTAATTCTATGATTTGTTTATGGTTGTAGGGAAACAAGTTGCCATATTCAACTTGGAGGCTGTATTGCATCTTGCTTTGAGAAAGCACAATGGGGCTATGAGGCACCTCTTGGGAACGTGCAAGTTGTAGGCGAGATTCTTGGGAGGAACGTATAAACCTGAGGCATTAAAGGCTGATCGACCTAGTTCATAAGCATTTTCCCACTGGGTGAAAGACACTTGGGGGTTTTGCCGCTGCCCCATTTTGGAGCAGTGGGCGGTAGGGCCAATAACATTGGGTTTGCTGTGTGTCAGTTTTTTAAAGTTGTTTGGTTCTGCTGTAAATTTTAGATTTGCTCAAAAGTGATAATGAGTGGAAAAAAAGGTGTGCTCCTTTAAGTCCATTTAATGTTGTCAGCATTGACATGGTGGACCCTTTACCCACCGGTTTACATGGGCACAAGTATATCTTATTAGCTGTGGACTATTTGACCAAATGGGTCAAAGCAATCTCCATTTCAGCTGCCACTGCAAAAGCTACAGTTTTACTCCTTATCTGATACATATTGCTCAGCATGGATGCCCACAAACTCTACTTTTAACATTGGCTAAACTTTACCTCATAGTTAGTTCAAAATCTAAATTAGCTTTTTGGGACTATCCAAAGAACACCACCTCATATAATCCCTCAGCCAATGGGGCAGTGGAACGCGTTTTTGATACACTTGTTTCTATCGTGCAGAATATGGACGCCTCCAACCCTATGTGCTGGAACCACTATCTGCTCATTCTTTGTTAGCTCATTAGATAAGTTACCATTGTATAATCAAGATGTCACTTATGAATCTCTATATTGGAGTACCCCTAAGTTGCCAAGTAGAATTCAGCCCCTACTAGATTCCTCAGTGCCTGAAAACTCTGATTTGACAATGAGGGCCTTAGTCAATGACTTAGCTGGCTCAAGCTCTTGCTACTCAGGGAAGTATTACCACTACAACAAAGAAAACACTCCACTCCAATATCTGACCTTCTTTACTAACGTTCCATTTTGACTACCTAGTCATTTTTATCACTATTAATTTGGAGGCCAACAGAACAAGCTTGACATACTTTGGTCAGGACCTTACTATGTCTTTCATAAGTAGAATTTAAATACTCCATTGTTGATGTTATAAGGGACAGTGGTTATCAAGTCCATGATATATTACTATAACCCTATATCCCCCTATGACAGGATCTTGAGGAGGGTGTTGTAAGATTTAAATTAATATGCTAATTAGGATCCCTGCTCTCAAATTGAGCCTTATTAAGTAAACTCTCATGTGCTTTTTAAATATTACTTGTTACTGAAGACAACGATGATAAAATATAATAAGGAAGCATCACACACATGGGAAGCAATGGAGATGCCTTCTAGAATTACACCTCATCTTCATAAATCATGAAAGGCGCAAAAATCATCAATGTGGTCTCAGGGACATCATAAATAAAGAGAAATAAAGTTGTTGACTAGGCAGTTGTTCTGGAAGGTCTTGAAATTTCCTTATTATATAGACCATGGAGTCCTTCTCAGCATTGTGTCCCCACTTGCCCTATATATATTGAATCCTTCTAACTCAATAAGGTAGCCAATTTAAACTATTTTTTTTATCTTCAATGACCTCTCCGCTAGTGTTGGGAGTTTTGCCCATATTCCCAGCCATCTACATTACCAGGGATCGCTAGGGGATAATTCCTAAAGTGAGAAGAATTGTATCAGTTGACCCTGAATTCAGGGTAGCTATGTTTGGGGATTTTAGGTTATTTTCCTGGTCAGGTCCATCAGGGATTGATTTGGATGAATGCATAAGATCTCATTGGGAAGAGTTGCTGACGAAATAGGGGCATCTGATAGTTGATTAACTATCAGGTGTACCAATTGGGATCAGTTGGGTTTCATCACCAACCAATTGGGAATTTAAGGAGTAAGTTGTGAGGCGAGTGATGCCACCTGAAGGAAAGTGAATTGATAAGTTGGTTTGCGACCTGCCTTAGTGGGTAAAAAGTCCCATTACCTAAATAGGTCGCATGCAAATATGGTTGGTTTCTTGGATCGAGAGGAAAACGTTAGGGACACGTTTTCTAACTATTTCCGTTTTAGGTCTTGAGGATGTCCAACAACAGAATCCTAGCCAGGATGGGGAAGACCATTACTGCTGAGACGAGGATGGGTAATTTAATGGCAATGGCTGCCATTTCATCAAGGAGGTGCCAACTGAGGGTTGGGCGCTGATTTCCCCACTATAAATTCTTTAAAGAATTCACTAATAAAATATCAAAAATTATAATAGTTTACGAAAAACATCACAAATTACCAGATCACTTTTACTAGAGTATTAGCTTATTAAACTTTTCCAAAATCCATCTATTCTATTTTTTCTCAGGTACATTATTTCTGTATATTATAATTGCAAGACTCTTCAAGATAAAGAGTAAGGATCTGAGCGGGGATCCAGAGAAGAAGCTGAATCAAATTGGGGATTGCTACTGACTATGTGTCAAACTAGAGAAGCTGTAAACAGGGATCTAAGATTAGATCAAGTTAGGTGGTATGAGGGAACACATCCCTATTCAAACATAATAAGTATTTTGAGAAGAAATACTAGCTGAGCGTTGGACCAAAATCTAATATTCCATTCAACTATGGATAATAGTCGTCATACTATTATCAAATGATTATATCAACTATTATTATACAATGCGGAGAATTGCACAAAACCCAAACATGTGCAAGTAATATATCTATAGGGGTTATTGGACGAGAATAATTAGGAAACCTATAAATTTTTAAAAACTTGGTGCTCACTACAGGGGTGTAGTTGAGTAGAAGATATTAGAACATGATGTCATATGAAGATGTTTTAATTCTGGCATTACGTTACTAGGGAAAGTAACACTAATGAAGACAGAAAGTGAAGTGGATCACGTTCAATTGCATTCACTTGGCTCATAAATGAAGCTCCTAATGAAGTGAGTTGAAGATACTCAAGCTTTGGGAAAAGGACTTGCAGCCTAGACATGGAACTGTCTAGTGCTGCAAGAAAACCTGTTCCACCTGACATCTACCTGAGATGAAGAGTATCAGCAGGGACAACTCAGGTTGAAATTGGGTCCACTTGAAATAGCTACAAGGAACAGCAGGGACAACTCAGGTTGAAATTGGATCTGCTTTAAATAGTCCTGGGGAGTGAGTGTTTAGATGAGACACTAGATGAGACATTGAATGAAAAGGAAAGCAATCAATTAATAGTATTGGATTGCCATACCAATGAAGAGTATGAGGTCAAAACAGGAAATGATTAATCCAAGATTGTGGAGAGAATCATTTGAGTCAATAACATCTAATCAATGATCAAAAATTGCTGGAGACGAGTTCATCAATTTAAGATGAAATTGGATGAAGCTAACGAGGCCAGATTAATCTGTGTGATCAAGAAATCATTTACAGATACACCAGTGGATTTACTTCCAACGTTTTGGATGGTCACGAAGGCCAAAAATCGTTTTTAGGAGAAAAATGATCAGAACAATCAAGTGGAACTGTTGACTAATGAGATACGAAGATTCAAGCATCAGTTGCCAAAATATGAGATGAAATTAGGATTTTTTGGAAGAACAACCAGTTGGGATTGAGGACCTAATGAGAGAAAATATTCAAGAGTATTGCTAAAGTCGGCAAGTGTAGCCTATATATGAATAAACAGCACTGCTGGTCATATAGTGAAGAAGGTCAATAATAAAAAATCAGAAAGTATTGGACCTAAGAGAAAATAGTTGAAATGTTCCCAGAGGTACTCTGAACCATTAAATGGTTATGTCCTGAGATTTTGGTCAATTCCTAAAAGAGGACCACTGAACCAAATAGATGGTTAAATCTTAAGAGGATAAGATTTTGAACCATGATACTGGTAGGTCAGAGTATACCTAGGAACCAGTTTGGATTGAGGGGAAAAGAAGGACCTACGAACCTTATTATAGGTTAAAAGTCCCATTTCAGAAGAAAAATACAAGAATATATAAAGTATTATATATCGATTTTATTGGTCCATGATTTTTGGACCTAGGAAGCACAAGAAATGCCAACAGAAATCTTATAAAATTGGGGAATTCCACTGAGGAACCAAAGAAAGGATTTGTATGGAATGAAGAAGCACATAAATCCTTTAATGAATTATGCCAGTACTTAATAGATTCTCCAATTTTAAATATCTTAATTTCAATCGAGAATTTAATATAAAAACTGATGCTTCATTGATGGCAATTGGCGCCATATTGAGCCAAGTAGATGAACTTGGGGACGAACATCTGGTGGCATATGTGAGCTGGACACTCTCAGTTGCTGAGAGGAGATACAACATAACTGAGTGTGAATGCCTTGCGGTCATTTATGCCTGTAAACAGTTTCAAATGTAAATCCATGGAATGCACTTCAAAGTGGTGACAGATCACTCCTCGTTGCGTTGGCTTCACAATTTGTGAGAACCAGAAGGATGACAGGCCCAATGGGCATTGAAGTTTCAGGCTTATGATTATGAGATTGTCCACCAAGCAGGGGCTTCTCATCGGAATGTGGATGGCTTATTTCAGTTACCAATGGCACAGATGGTATACCAGCAAGCAGATGAGTTATTCCAGAGAATAGTCAATGGAGAAATTGGGAACAAGCCCCAAGAAATCCAAGGTGCGCTTCAAAAAGTGATGAAAAAACCTGTGACCATGTATTGACAAGTTTTCAAGATAATTAATGGGAAGCAGTTACTATCCCTAAAGCTGTTGTAAAGATCAGCTATTGTTCAAGCTGCTCATAAGGTTGTCAGGCATGGAGGCCTGAGAAAAATGACTGAACATATTCACACTTACTAATGGGAGTCAATCAACTATGACGTCGCCAACTATCTAGCTTGCTGTGTGGAGTGCCAGTTGCACAAGCCACATAAGAATATGACTGGATACTGACTGGTCCGCCCTGGATTTGCTTGGCATACAGTGTCCATTGACGTGATGGGACCACTGATGATGAGCACAGGGGGAGTCAAGTATATAATAGTTTTGATTGATCATCTGATGAGATGGGTCGAGATGAAGGCCCTAGAAAAAGTAGATGCTACCAGTATTGTGAAGTTCATCCTAGATACAGTTTATATATCAACATGGATGCCCACAGGTCCTGCTGAAGGATAATAGGACAAATTTAACATTTCATGTGATTTCACAGTTAAATGAGATATTGGAGATCCAAGGAGTCGTGTCTGCACCTTACCAGCTGAGATTAATGGACTGGTGGAACGAGTTAATGGGATACTGGCTGCGACGCTGAGGAAGCTGGTTTCAGGAGAACTTCCTCATGAGGAATATACCTGAGTTCGGTGATGTTCGCCTACAGTATCAGTCATCATATGGCGATGGGAAAAACGCCATTTAAGAACTATATGGGAGGAAGGCCGCATTGCCACCAATTTTATATCTGGTGGTGATACCAACATTGGGGATGAGTGCTGAGCAGTACCTGAACCAATTGATAAATATCCTGATTGAAATGCAATTGCAGGCATTTGATATGACTTTAAAAGAAAAGGATATGAGCAAAAATGATGGATGATAAGAACCAACTGGCATTACCAGAATACCAGATAGGCAAAAGAGTTGCCTATTGCAATACGCATGGTTTTGGGAGAAGAAACAAATTAGATGCATTGTGGTCAGGTCCGTTCAAGATTATTGCTAAGATGGCGATGGACACCTACTCCATCAAGAACCTCTTGGATGGAAGGGTAGTAAATTGAGTCCATGCTAAGTATTTAAAGCGATGGATCAAGGAAAAAATAATAAAAAAAGAATTCCTAAAGGACCACTGAACCATTAAGTTGGTTATGTTCTAATGATTTGGTCAAGTCCAAAAAAAGGACCTCTGAACCAATTTAGATGGTTAAGTCTTAAAAAGTAAGACCTCTGAACCATAGAAAACAGGTAGGTCTAAGTATACCTAGGATCCAGTTTGGGGAAAAAAATAAAAAGATGGACCGCTGAACAAAAAAATGTCAAGTCCCATGGAAAAAAGAAGAAAAAAAATAAAAGGTTAATAAAAATATTGGAAGAAAATAAATTTATTAAAACTTTCTAGAAAACTTACATATTTCCATAATTTTTATTTTCTATTGATTATCCTCAATTCAGGGATGATTCCGCCTATGTCACCTCTTGGGGAGGGAGAATGGATCACAATAGGAGTGAATAACCCATCAAAATCTATATGAGATCAGACACTAGCGAGGGCTATACCTACACAAAACCAAGTTTTTTGAGTGGACGCAGATCCCTGTGAGAAAATGACTAGGGGAAGGGAAATTGAGATGTCAGAAGAAGCCAAATGCAATACCCCAGAGCGGGGAGGAAGCAACAGTACAAGAAGAGGCAGTCAGCAAACAACCCTGAGTAATCCTGATATGATACTGGAGCTGGAAGATTGGTCTTGAGTGCTTACCGATGGGCTTCATCAATAACACCAGACATATGGGCCAGCAACAAACAAGGATTACTAGATGGGGGTTGTCAAATCATGCCCCCTATCAATGCCATCAGTGGAAGATACCGATGGGACATTTCAGAAACAAGATAGTCATTCAAGGAGCAAATGGCATCCTGAAAGTGATGACTACAAGATTCTTGGAAGCTGAAGCAGAAAGAGTGATGGAAACTGGGAGATACTGGAAGCTTCATGGCCCAACTTTGAAGAACTTGGCTGGCAAAGTGAAGAGCATAGGCTGTGATATCCTGATCTAGGATGTTTTTGAGATCAGAAGAATTAAGAGCTATGTACAAAGCCTCAGTGACTTGGACCCTTAATTATGCATAGGGGAGTTCAAAATGTATGCTGTTGCTAATGGTGAGTTTGGTGGCCAAGACACCTGGCTTGTAATATTAACTGAGTCAGAAGAGGAACTCCAGAAGCAAGTCCAATCCAGTGAGGAATGAACTCAAGAGCAAAAGGCATTATTTCAGGAGGTTCAATGATGATGTTAGGAGTATCTGCAAAAGGAGCCAAATCCAGGAGAGTCTCAAAAACTAACTCTGAAATTGATGACAGAGGAAGGATTGGCTGCAAGTCATTTGAAATGATTGCTAACTTGGTTTCAGCAGGGTTGGCTACCGTTTCTGATAATTCCATGAAAAGACTAGCCACTGGTACTTGACTAGGAGTATGAGCCCTGAAAGACCATAGAAAAGGTTCCATTGCGCAGACTGACTCATCTGCTGGAAGAGCCAAAGATCTTGATCAGACAAACTATTGAGCATCTGTTGGTACTGTGACTCAGAAATCAACATATGAGCTGGATGAGAGGGGGATGTTGGACTTATATAATAGTCAACATTATGCACTCTGAGGGGGTGGAAGGCGAGTCAGTAAGGGCGCATGGCTACCAACCTGAAGGTTGCGGGTTTGATTCCCACCCTTCACACATCGATTGGGGTGCCAGCTGAAGGAAGCTATTGGCGGTTAGTAGGTATAATAACACGAAAACCTTACCCATGACGTAACCAGAAAAATTTGATTCCCAATCTGAAGGTGGGAAAACTTTCTTCGACAGAGTTGACCCAGTTCAGGTTTCATGTCATTTCTTTCTTTTGGTAATGCCTGTCCCCTGGTCAGCTTGCTTGGTTAAATCAAAATTATGCACTCTAGAATCAATTAAGCTCCAATTTCGGAGAAATCAATCTCAAAATTAATGGGATAAGCTCTCCAGAGAAAAATTAAGAATGATATAAGCCAAGAGGTTATGAGAAAAAAAATAACAAGGGTGAACATAAATGAGCATTCTTAACTGGGCTATGAAATAAACATCGATGGCAATAATCTCCTGTCAAGGATGAGGAGAAAATCAGGAAATTGAGGATGCCAGACCAAGAATCCTGAATATGACAGTGGATCATATGCCCTGATGGGGAAAACCCCAGATCCCAGGATTAATATCATCATGAGTAAATTGATCAGCCTGGCACAACAGAAGGTCATAGGGACCACGCTCTGAGTGGTGGTAGCGAGAAGGAAGAGGAAGAGATGCATGACGAAGGTCATCCTGAGAAGCGTTGAGTACTGGTGATTGTACTCCGCTTAAGCAATTGAAGTATTTGACCAAGTGTCTGAAGTGGTGTTCTCCTGCCCAAGTCCTTTTCTCGCTTAAAATATAGGCAAGAGGGGGGGGATGTGTTGGGATTTTTGCCCATAGTTTTAGCTGGCTAGATTACCAGGGATTGCTAGGGGATAATACCTAATGCGAGGTGAACTGGATATTGGTTGACCCTGATTTTGGGGTAACTATGTTTGGGGGATTTTAGGTTATTCACCTGGTTGGATCCATCAGGGATTGATCTGGATGAATGCTTAAGATCTTTTTTTTTTAGTACTAGATAATGCTTAAGATCTTGTTAGGCAGAGTTTCTGATGAAATAGGGGCATTTAATAGTTGATTAACTATCAGGTGTACCAATTGGGATTGGTCAGGTTTCATCAATGACCAATTGGAAATTTAAGGAGTATGTTGTGAGGCGAGTGATGCTACCTGCAACTAGCAAACTGATTGGTTGGTTTGTGACCTGCCTTAATGGGTAAAAAGTCATATTACCTAAGTAGGTCTCTTACAAATATGGTTGGTTTCTTGGATCGAGAGGAAAACATTAGGGACATATTTTCCAACTCTTTCCATTTTAGGCCTAGAGGATGTCTAATGACGGAATCCTAGCCAGAATGGGGAAGAACATTGCTGCTGAGATAAGGATGGGCAATTCAATGGCAACGGCTGCCATTTCATTGAGGAGGTGCCAACTAAGGGTTAGGCGACGAATTCCCCACTATAAATTCCCTACTTTATTCTTAATAAAATATCACAAATTATGAGAGTTTAAAATAAAAACAGCACAAATTACCAGATTACTTTTACTAGAGTATTAGCTTAGTAAACTTCATCAGAATTCATTTATTCTTTCTCAGGGATATTATTGCTGTGTGCAATAATTGGGAGACTTTTTAAGATAAAGAGTAAGGATCTGAGCGGGGATCCAGAGAAGAAGCTGAATCAAATCAGGAATCCTGCTGACTATGTGTCAAACCAGAGAAACTGTAAACAGGGATCTAAGATTAGATCAAGTTAGGTGATACAAGGGAATGAATCCATATTCAATACATTATAAGTATTTCAAAAAGAAATACTGGATGAGCGTTGGACTGAAATCTAATACTTCCATTCAACTACGGATAATAGTCGCCATACTATTATCAAACGATTATATTTTAATTTATTGTGGGGAAGGCCAACCATGGGACGGACACTTCCGAATATGACTCAGGACAGACAAACCTAGTACCAGGGGAGGCACCCCAGAGAAGCGATGCTATCTCTTGTTGCCAGCGGGAACGCCACTTATGGGGAGGGGGAGGGAACGTGTGAAGGGGCCGTAGCCACTATTGAGCACGTGTGGAGGAAGGGGTCTGATTTGATGAACCAGACTGGGAACCAGGAGGAGACCAGCTGTTGGCGACGCGGTGGGAGGTATCCAAACATCCACACTTGAAAGTGGTCCACCAAATGAGACCGGAATCTGTGGACAGTTTCTGGGAGGGTGGGGGTGGAGCCTGCGATGGCATCTAAGACAATCGTGTGGATGGTCCACATGGCGATTGCAACCACCAGAGCGCGGAGGGAGGGTGGAAGGGATGAGGCCATTGATAGAGCAAACATATCTCTTGACAGACTGAAGGGATGCGTTTGATCCTGGCCCAGCAGACGTTGAACTTCGCGCCATATCACTTTAGAGGTGGGGCACTTCTCCAGGCGGTGGAACAGCGTTCCATACTGGCCGCACACGACACAGGATGAGTGTAAAGCGTTAGAGCGCTCAGCTGTACGGTACACCCGCCTCAGGCAGCGCCACACATGGGAGCGGACTTAAGGCTGCAACAGAGGATGGTGTGCGTATTTCCAGATAGTTTTTTGGGTCTCAATGGAATAAGGGATGTCCATCATGTCCAGGTAGTCCACCCTGGATAGGACATGGGGCCGAATGGGGATCACGCCATCATGGATGGGTAGCCCCTGTACCTCTTGTGTGAACTGAGGAGAGGGGCGGCCTCTTCAGGTTCTATGTCTGCTAATACGAATTCTCCACTCTGCGCTTCGCGTGGAGAGTAGGATTTGTTTGTAGTAGGTTTTAGTCCCGTGAGGACCTGTGGCCGATGTGTGAGATGCGAGGTATTTCATCAGGGAGTGGGGTTTGATGGATTGTTGAGGCCCAAGGCTCAGGAGAAGTTGGAGTGGGCCGCGCAGGACCAGTGTTGGGATGGGAGTGTAGGAGCGGTGACGGCTGCGATCCAGGTGCCCAGGATCTTGGCAGCATGGGCTTTGAAGTCAAGCAGGCCCATGCCACCTTGATGATGAGGGCCAAACATGACCTCTAGCCGTACTGGTGGAGGGCGGCCTGACCAAAGCCATCCTTGCAGCAAGGCATACAGGTATTTGAAGAAGCTTGGGGAGAAGGGGATGGCGTGGGCTCCGAACCAGACTTTGGATAGGAGCATAGAGTTAGCTAGAACAACCCTGCCAGTAAGGGTAGTAGGGTGGGCTCTGAGAGAGGCGATTCGCTTCATCACGTTGTCCAGTATATGGCACTCCATTACTGCTGATGTGTATCCGCCTGCCTCCATCCACATGCCCAGATGGCGCACTGGTCCTATGGTAGGACGTGGCACGAAGGGGAGCACCAGTGGAGAGGTGTGTGTTGAGTTAGTAAGGTGTGGACGTGGGCGAGCAGATGGGCCGGGTTGGGAACTAATTTCTAGGGCCCAGCAGTTCTGAAACCAACCAAGGAGGATGATTTCAGTTTTGGAGGTGTTCAGTGCCACGTTGCTTACCCGAGAATATTCCTGGATGAGGGCTTCAAGCGCGCGTGCATCTTTATTATTAGACACCCCCACCACGCAATCATCTGCAAATGCCATCATCTTGACTGGGTTTGGCCTGGCACATGGACCCCAGTGAGTTGGGCATTCACATTTCGCAGTAGTGGGTCAAGGCTGAAGTTGTATAAGAGTGGGCTGAGGGGGTTTCTTTGTCGCAAGCCCCTTTGAGGGCAGACTAATTCCGTTAGGAAGCCTGGGCCACGCACTGCCATTGTTGCAGATTCCGTGAGCAGCATTACCCAGTTGATGAAGCGGGGGGGTAGGCGGAATTGATGGAGGCAGGCCCTTAGGTATTCCCAGTTTACTCTATCATAGGCCTTTTGTTGGTCCAAGAATACCAGTGCCCCAGAGGCTGTGGACTGACATGCATTAGCCATGGAATGCACGTTATCCCAAATTGACCTTCTGGTGATGAAACCGAATTGTTCTGGGGAGATGGTGGCAGATGCTACAGTCCCTAAACGGTTAGCCATGATTTTTGTTAAAAATTTGGTGTCTGTGTTTGTAAGAGAAATGGGGCGCCAGTTGGCTGGTTCAAGCTTATCCCCTTTCTTGAAGAGTGTGACAGTAAAGGCCTCATGTCCTCCTGGTAGGAGGCGCGTTTCCAACAGGCTTTGGTTAAGTGAGGCGAGCAGCAATGGGTTATATTTGAAATATTTTTTGTAGAACTCATATGGAATGCCATCTGGGCCTGGGCATTTTTGGTTTGGCGCACCGCAAATGGCTGTCCATAATTCATTCAGGGTAATTAGATTCATTAAACCCAGGTATTGGAAAATGGTGCAGATATGAGCTTGGTTGAGAAATTCCGCCACTTCAGCTGGCTGAATTGGTTTGGCTCAGTATAACTTGGAGTAATATTTTTGCATTTTGATTGCCACTTCAGCCAGTGTGTCTGCAATGGAATTATCCAATCTTCGCACCTGTGTTCAGGTCACGCTTTGGCGTGGTGCAAAAAATTTTTTAAAGAAATATGTGGTGCATTTGTCACCTTTTGCAATGCGTGTGGCCCTGTATTGAACATAAACCCGATGTTTGTGTTGTCTTTTGAGTGCGTTGAGGTGGGTGGCTGCCTCCACCCACTTCCAGCCCCATGCAGGGCTGTATCCTGTAGCTGGAATGTTGGACTCCAAGTGTGCCAATTCCACCAGAGTGCGCGAGATAACTGCTGATGTGGCTCGTGAGCATCTGGAGGAGAGATGGCGAGAGTGGCGGATGGTGTCCTCTTTGAAAGTTGCCCATGTGGAAATGGGGTCCGCGCAAAACGGTGCAACAAACAATTTTGCCAAAGTTGCCTCTTCCACCCATGTGGAAAATCCTGGCGACGCGATCTCGGGGGGTGGATTTTGCACCAATTTGGGGCCTTAGCAACTGTGACAGGTAGGTGGTAGGTTATTGAGACCAGTTGATGGTCAGAGAATTCCATTTTCGTTGTTTCGAAGTGGGAGATGTGGGGTTGGAATTTCGCCGGCGTTAGAATAAGGTCAATATGGGTCATGGACCTTAATTGGCCGTTATGGATGTGGGGATGCATCATGTTTTTGAGCAGTGGGGCATGTCGTGGCAGCACATCCAGTAACCCAAGGGTGGCCTTTAGAACGCGTAGTTCTACGTGACCCTGTGGGGCGTGGGGTGAGGGAGGCCACCGTTCCATTGGTGAGGTTAGCCAACAGTTCATGTCACTGACTAGGAAAGAATCAGGGGGTAGCGGGAGGGATTTGACCGACAATAAAAAATCCTGATGCTCATGTGCACTGTTTGGGCATAGATGTTGACAACCTCATGTGCTACATCAGCCCACGAGAAGGTGACGATGAACACTCAGCCATTTAGGAATGTTTCTGAGGATGTGAATTTTAGAAATTATTTTTCTGAATTAGCACCCCACAGTGCTTCGACCAAAAGGATAGGGATGGGAGGAGCATTGTTTTCCAAGCTTCATCGGAACCTCGTGGACAGTGGGACTCCTGGATGGCCAGGATATCCACAGGTAAATTGTGTTGTAAAAAACTCAGTTTCTTAGCCTGGGACAGGGAGACCTTGAGTCCGGCGATATTCAACATCCCTAGAGTGAAGTTTTCTCCCATCGCACCTTAGGTGTGAGGGGGTGGGCCCCTGGGCCCCCCAGCCTCTTCTAGGTCCCCACAGGCTTTCACAGCAGCACGGGTGTTAGCAGCAATGCTATTGGAGCTTTTGTTGATTTTTTCAGAAAGAGTTGCATTGGCTTTGGCCTTCACTTTCTGTTTCCCCAACGTTGGACGAATTTTTGCAGTGCAGATGAGTTTGGTGCACCGTCAAGCGGGGCAAAAAAAAATTTTCAGTTGGGATAGGTCCCAAGTCAGTTTTGACCAGAGCTTGGGTGCAACAATTGGGTGAGATCAAATCTCCCATCGGATCCTCAATTTGAGTGGCCCACTCAGCATGGGCTTCCCAATCTGATTGGATGATGGATTCCCAAGTTGCTTCCACCACGAAGGTCTCCATGTCCTCCTGGCGTTGTGAGTGTGGGATAGCGGTGGTGACCTTGGCCGCTTCCTTGGCCACAGCCCTACGGGCCTGTTTGGCCTTCTTCTGTTCCTGCGGTGAGATAGGCTTTACCAATAGGTAGCAGCCTTGTGCTCCCCACGGGAAAGCCTCCTTGGTGCTTGCAGTTGGTTCATAGTGCGCCTCTCCGTTGGCCATGGCCGCTGAGGGGTGCTCTTGGAATGTGACACCCTCCTTGATGGGGCATACATGCACCTTATGGCTGAACGCATCACAGTGGGTGCAAATGGGGGGCGCGCTGTCCACAGTCACCTGGAATGGGTGGGTGGTATGCCCTGCAATATCGATAAAAGTGGAGTATGGGATCTGGGTTAGGTCCTTCACGATCTCCTCAGTTAGGGTCAGAACTGCGATGGCTTTGCCGTTGCACAGGTGTGGCATCAGCGTGAAGCGTTACATTTTGAAAGATTGTATTTCGCCATATACAGCGAGACCATCTTTCAGGTGTTGTTCCAAATTTCACGTTTTACTGTAGTAGGCAAAAAGTCAAACGTGAGGAAAATTTGGTTTGATTTTGTCCATCTGGTGCATTTGGTTTCAACAACCTGTTGCCCTTTGGAGAGGTCAACCACTATGCGCACCACTACAGCTTCATCTGCTGCTTTTTTGCTTTTTAAACCTAGGTCCAGCCAACCGCATGACATGGAGTGAGGTGCAACGTACACCGCGGTTGGGAAAACTTTGTGTACATCTTCACAAAATTTTTCTCATAAGGCTGTTTTTTAGATGTCCAGATACACATGGACTCCAAATTTCACCGACAAAAGTGGCTGGGAGTGTGGCATGTTGATGTACTGGTTGCATCGTGCTTGCCATGTGAGTATCTCCAGGGAAATTGTGACCGCCAGTTTTTTAAGATTTTTGTCTATTCCGCCAGATTCTCTGGGTCGTTTTCAAACGTTGGAGGCCGCAGGCCTTCCACCTGCTCCTCTTACCTTGCTTGCCCAACTGCTCCCTGAAATGGGCGCAGACTAATCTCCTCTGTGAGATTATCAAACTAGATTCAGTCTTGAATTGAATAGGTTGCAAAAGTGTTTGCAACGAGAAAGAAAAGTATTATCAAACGATTATATCAACTACTGTTATACAACGTGGAGTATTGCACAAAACCCAAACCTGTGAAGTAATATATTTATAGGGTTATTGGCTGAGAATAATAAGGAAACCTATAAATTTTTACAGCTAGCTTTGCAGCTTTGAGTCCCATTTTGAACCTTGAAAAACAGTCAAGATTATTGATAAGCCAACAGGCTTATAAATATAATTCAAACCTCTAGTGAAGTGACAATCACAGGCTTCTTTTGCATACATGAGATTTCATGGATGGAGACAGTTATTGTCACAAAGCCCGCCAAATACAAGGATTCATGGTCTGAGAAGCCCATGAAGCTCTCAGAATGAACTTAAAACCAAAGATTCTATGGGCTGAGGTCAAAGCTGTATTGATATCAAAACTCAGCACACATGATGATGGATTATGATACAAAAAAATCATATTCTACTAATATAGGCAAAACTTAATTGGTTACAATATAATTTTTATTATTACTTGAAAGCATAGCAGCTATGGACAACTGTGATTTTAAGCCTCCTAACTGTAAAATCATTTTTTCTCATATCACTCAAGTATCACCCTTCAGTCAAAAAGTTCTTGATTACGCAGTTGGGATTCAGTTATGTCCCTTAATTTGCACAGTCCCAGTGCAGGTGGGGCAGTACTCCAGGTTTCATCCCGCAAAAATGCCAGAACTAGGAGCTCCTTAGGGGCAAACAAAAACTCAAAGATGTTCATGGTGTTAGCACTAACTAGTGAAGTCCTCTAAAGAGAACAAAAAGCGCTGTTGGATGTGCAGGGTACTTATGATAGTAAAGTCATTTACATTAACTAACAAAAACAACATAACATCTATAAGTCTATTTATGGTGCACAAGAAAAGGACAATAACTAAAAAACTTGGACTATCAACTCAATTAGGACAACTAAGAGAGTTTGGCTGCCACAAGTGCATTTATAATGAACATTACTTGAATTTTTACCAACCAGCTATTTTCAAATTAACACCCAAATAATGAGGATGAGCCAGCTCCAGTGATAACTGGATCAACCTTCACACTAAGCTGAAGATGGTGACAAAGATTCCAAAGCAACACTGGGTACTACATCTTTACAAACCCTAGTTAGAAAATGGTGCATGTGATATTGAGAGACCATGAAGAGATGGAAAAGCCAAATCATGCTATTTGCTAAGAATCAAAACCTACCCAAGCTGTCTGTCATATAAGAAAAATAACTATACTGGAGAATAATTCATCTCCCTTTGGAAGGGGCCCTGCCAGTATACCAACACCTCAATATTTATATATGAAGGTTTGAAACAAGGATAAAGGAGATAAATTACTTTCATAGATGACAACGCTCAAGAAATTTACTAGTCAGTTGGGATGATACCACTTACAAAATTTTGAACCTGCCAACAGAGGTTTGCAATATTAAAACAACAATGACTCTGCCAATGAAAAATATGAAAAATAACCCCTTTTATACCTTTAGTGGAAAAAGAATTTTCAATAAGCCATAGATGGATTAAATTTATCAATAATGTTCAAAAACAATGAAATAATCAAACAATCATCTGAACCAAGTTACCCTGATGGAAGCAATTAGCTTCTGTTGGTATGTTACCCAAAAAGCAACCAAGTAACACCACTAGTCACTTTTAACTCTGAAGCGAGGTGCAATGGAGCAGCGTCACTATTTAAATTTCATCCTAAGCAGCATGTTACCAAATCTGGTAAAGATTCAATAACCAGAAATAAGATTGTTGCAACAAACCCAGAATCTGATATTAAGCAAGGGGCCACCCAAACCTCAAGTTTCATGGATGACCACCGTGAAATTGAGCTTGTGGATACAGGTATTGAACCAGATGGATGTCGCTACCAAGGTGGAAATAAAAAAGAGACTCAAAATAGGTTCTTGAAGCCCCTACAATCTCGTCATACCCCACTCCCACTATTTTTCAGTTTCAATTTATGTTATATCATAATTTTTAGCGTTATAAACTTACTTTGATATCATAATAAAGAATACTTAGCCACAAAATTTTAAGTTTATCTTGCTTCCAACATATAATGGTTTTATGTGAAGATATCGCCACTAGCTAGTCTAGGATCTAAAGAAGAAAACACTTATTTAGGAGAACACCAGTTGGAATTTTTAGTTGACCCCATTATCCAACCCACTGAGCAATTAATCAATTCAACAAATGGTGGTTACAATCTGATATCTCAGCAATGCTTGCCAATTAAAATGTTAGTTGTAATCAATAAATGGAAAAGATCCAATAATTAATTCAACCAGTATTTTATTAAGGGATAATCCCCAACAGTATTGAGAAAAGAATTTAATGAGGGAGTAGCATCCAACTGTAAGTTTAAAATGGGTAATCGTTGAGATCAAATGGATGGTGTGTTGTCAAAAGCTACCTAGGCACTCTAATGCTTATGTCAGATGGTATAAATGTCATCAAGCGGCATGACCCAAGTTAATTGGTATTGAGTTCCTGACACCAATAAATTGATCACTGAAGACTGAGGCTGATGATACCTAAGAAAATTGAGTTCCTGACACTAAGAAATTTCGTTGCTGAAAACTGAGAATGATGATACCTAAGAAAGACTAGGCAAAGGTACCCAGCAAGATCTGGAGCCCAAAGCTCAAGGGTTAATCCAAGAGGGGACTAATTAATTGATTCCCAGCGGACATCTTAAAAGTTAGGCCAATTATACTATAAAACCTTTAATTACCTAATAAAAGCAGATTTAACAATGAAAATAACTTAGTTGTTTATACATTGGTTTTATAGCTTACTCTTGGGATAAGAGTGCAAGGATCAGATATCCTTAAATTGTTGTTATCAAATCTCCTTTTGGCTCTTCGTGAAGAGAATAGGGAAGTGTTCCCTACCAGTAGAAACATTTCATTAAAAAGAAAAAGCACCTGTCTAGCATTGGGCCCTTTACTCAACATGGTTTTTGGGCGATAAACTTCAATAATAGTCTTCATACTATTATTGCCCCAGTTTATTAATTTTAATCAATAAATTCATGTGGTCAAGAATCTGTGCAGTTAATATCAGGGAGCAGAATCAAGCTATCATCTAAGTGGCCCTGATTTTTACAATTCTTTAATTGTTGTTGGTTTTTGGAATGCCCATATTATCCAGATGTGACAGATTATGAATAAATATCTTTTTTATCCCGCTGTGGTTTTCTTTCTAATAAGAAGCCTTAAGGGATATTGGATCTGTTAATGTTAAATAACTATTGTTAGGAATGTTCTCATATGTGACATTAGTTTAGTCTATTTCAGGAGTTGATTGTGAGCCTGGAAATTAATGGCTCATTGGACATCATCTGAAAAATGGTTGTTAGCAGTCTGAGTGTCAGTTTAACTATAATCAATTGACTTTTTTATGAGTAATAAATCAGAATTTGTCACCAATCAATAAGGGTGTTTTTGGCGTTACTGAAGCATTAACAACGCTTTTTTATTTCAGTAATCTGTTGATTAGCATGAGAAAATTGGTCTGCTGTAAATGAGTAAATTGTCCCATTACTTAAACAGGCTGCTAGCTTGGAAAAGGTAATCTGCTCTAGTTGGATGAAGGCGTTGGGACACACTAATTGGGATCCAACCCAAGGAGTGTTGTAACCTAGTCAGTGGTGGATATCAACTAGGTGGATGAAGCATTCATCATTTTGGTATGACACTTTGAGTTAATTTTAACGGAAAGAATGGCATTTTCTCTTGGGTGACAACCTAATAGTTTGTCACTAAAATCTTTTTTAAACCCTTTTGTTTTATTTGATAACACAGTAGATAATTAGATGGTAATACAATTTATAATGATGTCTCTTTAAGAATTTGAGAATAATTTCCTTTATCTATAAACTTCGCTAGAGTTCACTTGTAAAAGAGTTGAAGGGTGGTTTTCTTATCCTTATCGTTATCAAGTTACCCAAAGTTGGGTTGTCACTAACTTCCTGTAGGAGAATATCTAAGTGAGTTTTAAACCACTTGTTGTTAAGAAACTTAACTAAATAGTTGTATTTATCCAACTATCACACACCCTTATCTTTTTATAAATTAATTCAATCTGTGCAGTAAACATTAAAAGTTTACATTTGGTTCTCACTACAGGAGTAATTGTTTTTTATCCAAATAGCACATTGAAGATGTTAATAACATGTATTATAACTTTTTACCACTTTAAGCTATGGAGCAAACGGAGACTGTGAATAAAAATACTTTAAATTTGATTGCAAAATCTAATCTGATTCCCTTGGAAGAATGAGATAAAAAGCTGAGGAAGAGATAGAGCAGTTTTCAAATGTCTTTAATGATTTATATTAAAAACTCACTCCCTTTAAGAGGAAGAAGACTGAAGTAATTTAAGAAATTGATGTTTTAGAGGATTACTTGAAAGCGGACTAAGAACCATTCAGCTCCAGAACAATGCAACACAAATTTAAAAAGGTGGTAATAAGACCCTGAAAGTTATAAGTATAACTTTGTACAGATGTGGGCTGATGTAGCTGACAATGATTCAGATGAGGAAAGTTTAGTTGGGAAATTGTAGCCCCCAAGAAATATGGATGAGTCTTTTGTGGAGCTTTTGGAAATGACTCCTAAGAATACCAAGTAGTTAGTAGGGTTACTGGTCAAGTACCTCCCATCACAGTAATGACTGAAGAATTTTTAAATGCTCTAATTAACTATCTATTTTTCACTGGGACAGTGCCCCAGCCTTTTCCACTTTTTTAATGACAATGTTCAGATATGGTGATTCTTAAAAAGTGGTGAAAATCATAAAATGTTTAGACACTAATTATCAAAATCTGGTGTGACCCACATAAATGGGGATAATTGGACATATGAGGATGCAAAAGAGGCGATTATGAACGAGTTTGAAACCCCTGAATTGATGGCCAACAAACAGGATTATATGGTTTTTGAGGTTTAAGAAAGACGATATTTTAGCCACTGTTGCTGACTGGTTTTATTAGGACGCACAAATCCTGGTAGTTGCTAAGGTTTTATTTTACTTTGATTCTTTTATTGCCATAAGGCTCTTAGACCCTACAGAGACTTATTCAAGCCATGTTTTATGTGCTTGCAACCAAAACTTCCATTCTTAAAGATGGTGGAGTATCTCAAGGTGCTAAGTTCGTTGTAAAGCACCTAACCAAAACTTTAAATTTATTCCCGCCAAGAATAATCAAACACTGAGAAATAAATGAGCAAAATAAGTACTTACAAGAGCAATTACTAATGGAGGAAACCCTTGAAGTGTTAGGGCAAAGCCTGACATGAGTGTGATTCCAAATTACTCAGATATTATCCATCAAATCAAGAAAATATGTTTTGAAGTTAGACTAATTAATTAATTTCTAAAGATCAATTGTAACAAGATTTGTTCAATTAATAGCTTAGCAAAATCCAATTTGCATTAAGATTGAGTCAGCAAATTGAGTAAAGAACTAAATTTGCTAGAGAGAGGATTCCAGATAATTCTATAATCAAGTGCAAGCAGTACTACATAAGCTCAGAAGAACAATATTCCCACTTTCATGAAATTAACTAAGCTCAAGTAAGTCTAGGGAATGGAAAGGGATATATAACTAGAGCATATTGTTGTTAAAACTTTGCAGTCAATAGAATATATTCTTGAAAAATGTAAAACTACTATCCAAGTTATTTACTAAGTTGTTATTAATCCTGAGATACTACCTCTTCCTTCAAAAATCTTCATTCCATATTTCTTTTACTAAAAACTTATCTGTTAGTAAATCAACCTCCAGTATAGTCATCAGTTCTTGTGCTTGGATGCATTCAGTGTCCTTTTCATACTGGCTCCAAAGTCTTGGTTATACTAGCTCACAATTAGTTGCCCCAATCAAGCTCAACAATACACCAATTCCTGACGTGAAGGGCCAAAATGGATGGTAATTGCAAAATCGCAGTCAAAAATGTGGTGTATCTGAGCATTTCGCCACCCAATGTTGGGGTAAAATTCCTGAAGGCCTGTAAATATCGTTCAATCCCAAGAGAAGGACTGTGACAGTATTTGAAAGAAAAATAAGTAGTCTAGATAATGAACAATCTAGAATTGTAGCCAATCTGTTCCACCTAATATTCTAAAGACTATTTGGAAATTTCCAATTTGTTAAAATGAATATATCTGATCCACTCTATTGGGTTGTAAATTTAAATGTAAACATAATTAATAGTGCAAAGGCAAATTGTACTGAATAAGAGAATGTGAAAGAGGCTTCTTAGCCTTATGCTTGTCAGCTAATGGAAAAATCCAGAATTACTGAAAACATTGAAGAATTGCTCAAGACAAAGCTCAACAATGTTAATGTTTCCATTCACATTAGCGCTATTATAGAATTTTTCCTGATCTGTCTACTCAACATGTCCATACTTTATAATTGGTGACTGATGCCGCTATTCACTTATTAAACACTTTACTACAATACTCTGATTGCACTTATGCAGATATTTTAATTAAATGAGTGAAATTAAGAGCTATAATTGGTAGTAGGAACATATCAATATTGTTTCTGCTAAGGTGGTTAAATGAATGAATATCTATCCAGATTTGGAGCACAGGAAAGAATATGAGACAGCTGTGCTGAACATAGTAATTTCTTTTGGGGCATATATTGCTATGCATCTTTGGTTTAAACTGCTGTTGTTATCAGCGCCAGGTATAGTTTTGTTAAAACAAAATTATGATAAGCTCATCAGAATTGATTATTGAGAAAATACGGTGTTAAAAGTGATTTTGAAGAATGTATCTTATCTTACTCTGAGCAAAAGGTGCCTTTGGTATACCACCAAAAGGGAAAGCTCCGTCAAAAAAGGAATACCTTTGTAAATTTAATTTACAATGACATCATATTCCAATCCAATAAAAATAGTTAGAAGGAAATTCTGGGAGACTACAATGAAGATCCTTGTGAAATGTCAAATACCCCTTAAGGCGAAAACCTCAACTATTATTCACTTATAACACAAATTAGTAGTTAATATGGAATTACTTTTAGAAAATCTAGAACAGCTGTATGTAGAGATAATCGGTCTATAGAAAAAGTCAATATTGAAGCCTTGGGTAGCTCCAGTAATTCTTTTTCCAAGCCATGGAAAAATTTGAGTATACTTTCCAATCTGAGTGAAAATTTAATTAATATGTGAAGAACTAAGTTATTGCATTTTCTCATATAATCCTGATCACAGAAATCAGAAAATTACACGATTTCAGGATGTTATCTGACATGGGGATTGCTGGAGGACGTTGCCAAAAATATCCATGTACTAGTAGATTGAGATAAAATTGCTGGGTTAACAGAACATCAGCATGAAAAATACTCCAATTGTTGAAAAATTGGGCAATATCTGCTCAGGATGATCATGACATAGAATGTGTGAAAAATGTAATCTATAAGCTATATAAGGGAGAATCTCTGCTAACATAATGCAACCAGTATGATGATTCAAAGCTGTTGATACAGTAGTTACCAAGGAAATCAATAAATTGATTAAGCATGGGCTCATTGTTCCTTCCTCAAGTATATAGTTTAGTCCTTTGTCAATAGTAAAAGAAAAGTACAACTTTAGTTGAGTGTTTCTTGCCTATTGCCAATTAAACAAAAAAACCAAAGAAAATTTTTATCCCTTTCCAAGGATTGCTTATGCGCTCTTTCGTCTAGATGAAGCAAAATTCTTTTTGGCCATGGATTTGATCTCAGGGTATTGTCAGATATATTGCTAGCAGATCAGGAGAAGTGTGAAATAATCACTGCGCAAAAGTTATTCCAGATGACTAGAATGCTAAAAGAACTATGTGATGTGCTGGCTTCCTTTCATTGGGTAATGAATTCCATCTTAAATGACCTAAAATTGTCCTGTGTTTTAGTATATCCGGAAAACATCAATGTTTCTTAGTCAGAAATTCAACAATCAGCTTGAACATCTGGAAGAAGTGTGCAAACGACTAGTGTCAGCCAATTTATAATCAAGCCAAGAAAATGCCATTTTTAGAAAGAGCTTGAATATGTGGGTATTGTGATTAACTCTGATGGGTTGAAACCTCAACAGCAGATAATACTGGCTATTAAATGGATGACAATCCTGAAGAGAGTGTATGATATACAAGTCTTTCTAAAAATGTTCATCTATTATGGCCAAGTCATCAAAGACTTTACAAGAATTGCTGAACCATTATTCTATTCATTAAATGATCTAAAAAAATGTTGATTGAAGAGGCCCAAGATTTATTTGATGAGCTACAAAATACCTGTATTTCAGTCCCATTTTTGATTACCAGATTCTAATTGTGCTTTTAAAAACTGGCTAGATGCCTCATTAACAGCAACCATTGCTGTTTTAAGTCAAGTTGATGATGCCAGGGATGAGAATCCAGTGGCTTATGTGAGTTAGACAATATTGGCAGTTAAAGAAATTACACCATGGTTAAGTGTGAATTCCTCATGATGATATAAGCATGTAAACAATTTATGTGTATATTCATGGGACACACTTCAAGATTGTGACTGACCACTCAACCCTATGCTAGTTTTTTTATCTTAAAGAACCATAGGGTGATTAGCTCAAAAGCTTAAAATTTACAATCCTGTGATTTAAAATTTTTCACAGAATAATAGCAGCCCATCTGAAAGCTGATGTATTATCAAGATTACCCGCCGTTTTATGTCATGTATCAGCAAGTGGATGAACTATTTTCTGAATGATCAAAGGAAATATAGAAGAGGACCACAGAAGATTCAATATGCGCTAAATAAGTGAAGGATTACATGGAAATGCAGTTATATAACTTTAAAAATTGAATAGATAGAAAGTTATATATATCTACTAAACATCTGAGTTTATAGAATAATTCAAGCTACTCACAAGGTCATAGGAGATGGTGTCCTGAAAAAAATGCTGGATCACCTTCATAAATATTACTCAGAAACCCTAGACTATGGTGTGATGGATTATTTAGCCTTTTGTATGGAATGTCAAATTTACAAGCCTCATAAGAATGTGATGGGATATTGTCTAATGCGCCCTAAGTTTCCATGAAACATGTTGTTAGTCATCATGATGAGGCCACTGAGTGTCAGTAATAAGGGAATAAAGTACATAATAGGTGCAATAGACCATCTGAGCAGATGGATCAAAACCAAAGCCTTGAGTTGGATATATGAAACAAGCACCGCGGATTTATCCTGGAACAGATAGATACTAGCATGGATGTCTTCAGGTGTTACTTAGTGACAATGAACCAATTTTACCTCCTGTGTGATACTAAGACTAAATTGAGATGATTGGAATCAGAGAAATAATATTATTCCATAATAACCAGAAACTAATGGAATGGTAGAAAGCGTAAATGGTACTTTAGCAGTGAAGATATCATAATAGGTGATAGGAAAACATCCAATTGGGGATTTTACTAATTTCAGTAACCTTTGAATATATTATCATTCATTATACAACAACTGGAAAACGCCATTAAAGATTTTATATGGATTAAGAGTGGCATTGCTGAAAATTTTATATTTTGCCTTAGATTATCATTTTAGATGAGTCTGAAGCAATAATCAACCTGACTGGACAATATTATAATTGAATTGCATTCTTTAGATTTTATTATAATGCTGAAGAAAAGAATTAGTGAAAAAACAAGATGTTTTTACTGACAAGCTCTCAAGAATACCATGTTGGAGAAAGGAAAGCCTATTGTGATACCCATGGATTCAGTCAAAGAAACAAATTGGACGCCCTATGGTTGGGTTCATTTTAATTTATTGCTAAGTTGTCAAAAGATGCCTATGCAATCAAAAACATCCTGATAATCATATCATGAATAGGGTTCATGAAATTTATTTTGAGTACTAATCTAAACTAAAAAATAAACAAAATTAAACATAGAAAAAAAATCAAAAAAATGATGAAAATATATATGGGCTAAAAATTCCTTTGACTAGGATAAAATACATATCTATATAATATAAAAATGAATCTGTAACTTGTACAAAATCTTTAAACTCTTATACCATTTATCCAATTGTGATGAAACTTTGGTAAATTATGGTGCACATCCCTACAAAGGTTTTTATAGTTTAAAAATAATTATTTTCATATTAAATAAAAAGATTATATGTAATAAGTAAAATCTTATATATTCTCAATGGTAGTAAGTATATTATTACAGTTGAGCAGTTTGATATTCAGTTGATTTTATAGTTTCAATTAATTTCCAATTGGTTGGTGGTCTTAAGTTGATCAATATTCTTGATAGTTTTAGTAAGCGGTTAATAATTGGTTGATTCAAGAATTTAATTGGTTTTGGCAAGTGGTAGTGTGGTGGAGTTCTTTGGTATTTCAATAAGTTTGGTTTGGTTTTACTGGCATTTGATGATTGGTTGATTTGGTATATTTGATGGTTTTGAGTAAGCGATTCATTGGTTTGTCTAAATTAATACACACATTCACTGATGTATTGACTGAATGACATCTGAAGCCTTTGAGTCTGCTAGGTTTGATCTATTTGGGTGAGTGGGTGAAAATTTATGAATACTATAGAATCTGAAATTATTGAGTCTGATAGGCTCAATCTATTTTGGCAAATGGATGAGAATTGGCAAATATTAGCTAATAATTCACTAAATTTCTCACGATAAACTAAACAAAAACAGTTCTAGAGTTTTAAGTATATTATTAGATTATTTAGTAAATTTAGAATAAACAGTTACCAGCTACAAGGGTAACAGCGAAGCTGTTAGTCTAAGTGGATCATGTGTAGTGCTGGCACAGCCTTTAGGCTATATCAGTGTGAGATCATAAATATACCTGAGCAACGCCAGTTAACTCTGCTATCTCTATATCTGCACAAATAATGGAAAAACAAAAAAATATTGTTTATACACAAGCATTGTGAAATTAAACATATTAGAAATGTGTGATTTCTCTTTTCTTTTTCATTTAACCCTTTGCACTTCGCTATCCCCTCTCCGGGGACATCATAATTCTAGCATATCACTCAGATGTCCCCTCTCAGGGGACATTAAAGTTTGCTCAAAAAGTTGTGCTGAAATAATCTAATTCCCTGCAATCACTAATAAACTTTAATGTCCCCTGAGAGGGGACATCTGAGTGATATGCTAGAATTACAATGTCCCCTAAGAGAGGTCAGCGGAGTGCAAAGGGTTAACTACACTGATCCACAGCAATGCGTGGTTGGGTAAAGCTAGTATATAATATCAGTTTATTTATCCGCAACCTCATGTATTGGGGCGTGTGCAAATTTACAATGTCTGGGGGGAGGTGGATGTACTACTATGTTGGTGAAGATAACAACAAAGACCAAGTGAGTTTGGACATTTGACAACCCTTTTCTTGTTAAAACCAGGTCTGTTGTCATTATTGTGAGTTATGAAGAAAGAGAAAATCAAACATCTGCACTCAAAAGCTTGTGGGATCCTTGACCTAGGGGAAGGCAGGCGTGCATGAATTTACAATCAGCAAGTATGACCAAGTAATCTTGGTATGGCGTGCAGCCATGAGAACTGTGCTCATGTAAAATGGCAGTGAACATGAAAAGAATAAGATAATGTTGAGCTGTGCTACCAAAAATTGCATTAGAAGCAGCATTGAGCATAAAGAAAGATTTATCTCCGTTGAAGCAGGAGAAGTCTATTATATTGAAGAATGCTATTGACAATAGATCAATTTTACCCAACTGGCTGGCTCATGCCATAGAACGAAGTAGCATATACTTCTGAAACACCATCTTTGCTGGATGATATAGTCAAGCTGAGGGTAGTGTTTAAATTTTGGAAATGCCAACATTATCCAGATGTGACAGATTAAAATTAATTATCTGTTTTGTCCTGCTTTGGTTCTCTTTTAAAAAGAAACCTTTAAGGGATGTGGAAGTTATTGATGATTGATACTATTGTTAAGAATATTCTCATATGAGACATTAGTTTAGTCTATTTCAAGAGTTAATCTGAGCCTGAAAATTATTGTCTCATTGGAAATTATCCCCAACGATGTTTTAAGGAGTCTAATTATTAGTTTAACTAACAACAAATAACTTTATTATGTTGATCAATTGGTATTTTCATCATAGGATGTTTTGGTGTTACTGAAGCGTTAGAAACGCTTTTCATTTCAGTAATCTGCAGGTTAGCCTGAGCAAAGTGGTTTGCTGTAAATGAGTAAATTGTCCCATTACCTAAGCAGGCTGTTATCATGGAAAAGGCAATCTGCTCTGGTTGGATAAAGGCGTTGGGATATACAATTTTGGAATCCAACCCATAGAGGGTTGTAACCTAGTCAGTGGTGGATACCAACTAGGTGAATGAAATGTTAATCATTTTGTCATGACTCTTTAAGTCACGTTTGTCTGCAAAGAATGCCATTTTTCTTAGGTTGTAACTAAAGATTTGGGCACCGAACTTCCATATTTAATTCTCTTGTTATATTAAATAATGACAGTAAAATTAAATATTAATACAATCTAAAATATTGCTCACTTGTGGAAGCTTTTATAAGATAGTTTCCCTTTCTCTTTTTTTGTACATAAGTTCTCTTGAGTAAGAGTTTAAGAGATAGATTCTCTTTTTTAATTTTGTTCTCAAGTTACCAGAAATAAGGCTGTCAGTACCTTCCTATAAGCGAATATAAAACGAGATTGAAACCACTTGTCATGAAGAAACTCAACCAGATAGTTGTATTCATAAAACTATCACGCACCCTTAACTTTAATAAATCAGTATATGAGCCTGTGCAGTAATCCTAAAAAGTTAAACTTGCTAATAACTCTAAGGAAGAGGTTTGTTAAGGTTTCTGTTGAGTCTTTTGTTAGGCCAACTTATATGAATATGTTTAAGAGAGTCAACAAGAACACCGGAAGAAGGGCAATGAACAGTTTTAATGATCCAACAATGCTACATTAGGTAGCATTTTGAGAAGATCTTCTAGGTAAGGATGATGCTTATACCTTCAGAATGTCGCCTGTTGTCTAATTTTTGTGGAACAGAATCCTTCATTAAAAATCATTCAACTAATTTAAGTGATAAAGGGCTAATAAGATGACTGTGGTTCTCACTAAAGGGGTGACACCATCAGACCATAGTGAAGAAAGTAAAATTTTCTCAAGAACAGATTGAAAATGAGGATATGGAGTCCAATAGCATTAAAGATTCATTTTAAACTCCTAGAAAGAGGAGAAAACCTCATTAAGACTCTGAACATTGGAGCTAGAAGTATCAGGTTTATAAAACCAACATGAGTGTGTCAGAGACTGCTAGAAGAGCCCACATTTCGATTTATTTGAGGTACGCCAACCAGGGGATGGACAGTACCGATCACAACACTCAAAATGGCAAAGCAAACTACTAACCAGGTGGGAAGCAGAAACTGCTTAACCCACCATGGCAGAGAGGGTGAGGAGGGGTCAGGGGTTGGTTTTCAGAAAGACTCGCCTCAATCAAGGGGTGTTGGTTGCAGTACCAGATCAGAGCAGAGAGCCAGGGCGTTGGGGCATCTGCATAGTAGGGGCTGAGGTCAGCGTAGTAGGAGTTTTCCACTTCTGCATCAAGATAATGACGGGAAAGTGTCTCAACAAAAGCTGCGAGGAGAACTTCAGCTTCTTTGCGGGCTTCAGGAAGTTGGGTGAAAAGGGAGATACTGTGGCGGGTGATTTTGGCTGAGGGGTTGAATGAAGCAAGTATTGCGACATTCATAACAGCAATTTCAGCATCATCAAATAATTTGAGATGTCACTGCAGGGAGATTCAGGGAAGTCAGGGGGGAAGAAGATGGTGGGCAGGCCATGCTGGAGCTGAGCCACTGACTGGTCCACCGCGGTGCGTAGTTTTGGGCAATGAGGAGAGGCCACCGCAGCTAAGGCGAGCTGGTGGTCACAGAAGAGCCCACATTTACATTATACTAATTGTGATTAGACCAACTGCTGTAAAGAAGATGAAAACCACCATTTAATATAAAACAGACAGCTATTTCTTAATAAACAAGGATGGAATGAAAAACTAAACCTTGGACAATTATGAGGATTCTTTAGACCAGCATGATTCCATGCAGAACACCTTTGACAAATGTCAGAGTTCTCAATAGTTTTGATGGAGCCTCAACTTGGGGCTTCCAACTTGTTTATTATTTTAAGCAGTCTCAATTTATATTTTTTTAATTAGTTTAATTACCAATGCTTTGTTAGGACTAAAGCCCAAAAACTATATAGACTTTAATTTATTTAGCATTAATCAAATCTAATTAGTATCACTAAATTTACAAACTGATGAACCTGGGATAAATTGCTATCAAAGTGCTACACTATTTAATACTCCAGGCTAATACTCCCTATCTTGACTATTATTCTTTATTGTAAGAAAAATCCCTATTTCAGCATATTGCACCTTAACCTAACTCTGCCTTATCTCATAATTACCTTTATGCGTTAACTAATTCCTTCTGTCCTTTAAAAGAATTAGGATAATATATCTTAATCTACTACCAGTCTCAACTGGGCATGCACTGATTGTTCCTTACATCCCTTAATTTACCACTTATTTTATTAGCACTGCTTAAGGTGTAAATGATTTACCCAATAAAATAACTATTACGCTCTACATATTCTTTGGCTTTTTTAGTAAAAGAATTCTTTATAGAACCTCTGAATGATTAGTGGTTAATTCTACTCACTCTGTCTGTCCACCTCAGAGAGCTTTGAAGGACCAACCTTCAGACTCTCTCAGTCCTAACAACATCTGATACTTCTTGCCAGGCTCCTTCTGAGCTGCAACCAGAGCTTAATACGCTCTCTTTGGATGAACTACCCCAAAAAATAAAACTTTACAAAGCTCCTCTTAAAGAATATAGAGTTTACTATATTCTCTCAATAAAGAATCCCAAAGTTATTAAAATATAATCTGGACAACAAAAAGTTTATGTGGAGCACTTCTGTGATGTCCTGGAGAAAATTATCTTTAAAGAGACCTATTATATTGATTGGCCCACCAACTCAACTTTTTCCATAACTTGACTTACCTATTAGGAGATCATTTGAAGGACGCTGTTTGGGACCTCAGCTTAATTGAAATTAGGAGTTCTAAAAGTGATCAATTTAAAAGCATTTTATAAAGTCCAAAAAATACTAAAGAGGCTGAAACGACTATTTCCAGAGCTTGACTCAAATTTAGGAAACACGTTGTCAGTATTCTCCTATAACCAAATAAACAAAGATAATGTAGTTGAACTTGGGCTTTTTTTTAATGGACAAATTGGATGCTACCAAAGCCAAAGTCCAAGTAAAATCTCAAGCTTTTTTTTGGCGGTCAAGCTGGAGCATCTTGATGATCAAAATGAAGCTGCTGAACTAAATGCTTCAGTGCCAAATTTGTCTTCCTCTGCTGAAGCTACCAGAAACCCCTTTGTTTTCTTGGGCCAGCTAAGCTGAGTGCTATTAAGACCAAATCACCCTCTCATATTGCTTTAATTTTTTCTAAAGCTTTTAAATTTTATTTTAGGTGGTCTGACCTAAAGGATAATACCACACTGATAAAGGGGATTCAAATTAATGGGAAAGGAGGATAAAACCTGTAAAACATCCAAATGTGGCGTATGATAGGCTAGGAACTCCATGTACTGCCTTGCTATTCACTATCTTAGTTTTAGTTATTGGTGCTCAATGCCAACACAGTCAAAATCAGCCCCTACCCAAAGTTCATTTACCATGATTGAACTCAGGGAGGTATTTTAAACCTTTTGATTATTTATTATATAAACTTGTTTTTTACTAAAGTTTTAGGATTTTCTGCTGATGTCAGAGAGTTAAGTTCCTTTTGTTGGATTTTTGGTTTGGGAAAAGGCTTGCTGGTGCTTCTTTTACCACGAATCCAACAATAGGAGTGATGGGCTCTACTTACCACTTATATATGAAAATAACAAAAATAAACAAATACTAAAAGTGATTTTTGATTTTTAAGAGGTTTAGGTTTATTAGGCGCCACATGGGGGTAAAAAGAGAGTCTCCACTTAATGTATTGATAAAGGTATTTAAAACATCAAGGCTTGACATTTGTACAGATTTGGAATTTCCAAATTTAGTATTATGTGATGCTAGCCTATCAAAGCTCTGAAAACTTGCTTCCTTTAGGCTGAATGACAAATGGGGTATTATTTTGGGGCAAGACGTACCTGTGGGGTAACACTTAATATATTCTAGCCGATCCCCTTTCACTAAAAATATTGCACCTTAAGGGACCCCTGCCACGCCTATGAAAGGAACAGTCCCCGCGTAGGCGCTTGAAGGGGACTAGATATGGCTGGGGGCGAACCCTTTGATGGGTGCCCCAGAATAGGCCATGAGGTTTGAGTAATCTGATTTCCTGACTTGGTGTTATTTGCCTGATTAGTATTTGTAAAAGTGTTACCCCAATTTATGGGGTTCCACCGAGAATCAGTCAAGGTCTTTTGGCTGAGAAAATCGTTATTAAAATCAATATCTTCAGTATTACAGACTTGTAAATGTGTCATATTGCCTCTATTCAGCTGAGTTTTACCCACAACATTCTTATTCAGAAGCCTAGGAGGCAAATGTCTTACATTACCCCCTCAGGAATGTTGGGGGGGAGAATAGGGGCAAAGGAAGCGGCCATGAACTCAGTTGATGGTGTGTCCAGAGGAGAGGGATTAGATAGAATACTAATCACCTCGTTTGTATGTGACTGAAAATGGCTCTTCCCAGATAGAGCCAAGCTTTTAACTTCTTGGAGTGATTCAGTTATGGTAATAGAGTACCAAGTCAGATACTTGTAATGAAGGAAGAGGGGCCCTGAGCTTATTTGTGGCTTGACCTTCTTTGGTAACAGCCTTTGCTATATAAGTCATGGCCTCTTATTGTAATTAGATGATGTGTTGGGCCAACATTTTCATGGCTTGTTCAGGATCAGTCCAATCAGAGAAAATATCCTTGGCTAATAAAGCTGGCACCCCTGGTTCTCGCCCATATAACACATGGAAAGGGGACATCTTGAGGATGCGATGGTAGCTAATATGGTAGGCCATGAGTGCACTGGGAAAATAGCGATCCCAGTGAAGAGAGTCTGAAGTGGCCATTTTGCATAAAATTAAGACCAGGTTCCCGTTTACTCTTTCTACCGCCCCATTTGTGGATGGGCTATAGGGGGCTGAGAAGAGTTGTTGAGCTCCCATAGAAGTGGCGAGAGCTTTACCACTCGTGAAGTAAAATTCTTCCCATTGTCACATAGGAGAACCTGAGGGCACTCATGCCAGGTGAAGATGTACTGGTGTAAGAAGGTAGCCGTATTTTTAGCAGTCTGAGCGGTAGGAGCAACAGCTTCAACCCACTTGGTGAAATGATCAATACCAACCAAGATATAGCGGTTTCCGCCTGTAGTTTGAGGGAGAGGACCTACCACGTCCAAACTTATGGTGTGGAAGGGTTGGTGGGGCATCATAGGTTGATACTGTATTGGGTCTTGAAGCTGGTTTGTTTTACAGGTCAGTCATGCATATAAGACTTCAGTTATGGTTTCCATGATGCCTCCTAATAGTACCGCTATTTTATCCACTATTAGGTTTTGCGTACTCTGCCATGCCCCATGATAGTGTGAGACTCTAAAATGACAGGCAATCGCTCAGGATGGCTGGAAATAGGGCAACCAATTAATCCTACTTTCATATAATTTTCCCATTCTCTAACTTCATGTTGTGGGAGTGCCAAGCGAGCATCTTCTGTACTGGTTCATCTTCATCAGCCCATGCGTCAGGAGTCATTAGGAGGTCATGCAACCGCTCAGATTCGCTATTGTCAAGGTGAAGGACAGACAGCTGCGTCAGCCCATCAACGTTCATATGGCGTGTCCCAGATTGGTGCTCAATGGTCATATCATAATGCTGAAGCTTAAGAGCCCAGCGAGCCAACCGCCCAGTGGGATCTTTCATATTCTGCAATCACTTCAATGAGGCGTGGTCCGTGACTACTTTGAATGAGGTCCCATATAAGAAGGGGCGGTATTGTTTGACAGCAAGCAGTACAGCCAGGCACTCCTAATCCGTTATGCTATAGTTATGCTCAGCTTTTAAAAGCATTTTTCTAAAGTAAGACATGGGATGATCGACTCCATGATTATCCAACTGAGCTAAGATAGCTCCAACAGTGTAGTCAGAGGCATCCGTGAACAACATAAATGGTTTGCTGTAGTCAGGGTGGCGGATTATTGGTCGTTTTTGTAACAGTGCCTTTAGGATCTCAAAGGCGGCTTTTTGTTCAGCACCCCAATGGAAAGGGGTGTTCTTAGTCAGAGCCATACGAGGGGCTCACTGAGCTGCGCGAATTTTGGTATATATTGATGGTGATACCCCATCATAACTAAGAATACCTGGATGTCTTGAAGTATTTTTGGTGCGGTCATCTTGGATATTGCTTTGACTTTATCTTGAAGCGGTTTTATCCCATCTTTGGGAGATAGCGTGTCCAAGGAAATCCAGCTTCCTCTGTATAAGTGTGCATTTAGAAAGCTTTAATTTGATATTAGAAGCCCACAAGCGTTGAAACACCTCCTTTAGATGTGCGAGGTGTTCATTGAAAGACTTAGAGAAAACTGTAATTTCATCGAGGTAGATGATGACTCAGCTTAGTTTAAAAACCTTAATGATATGATACATTGCTCGCTGGAATGTGGTGGGTGCATTGCACAGCCCTTGTAGTCGTCAGGTAGGTTGGAAGAGACCCTCACTGCAAATAAGAGCCCATTTCTCCTGTTCTTGTGGAGAAAGGTCCATTTGCCATAAAACCACTAGCGAGGTCCATGGCGGAGAAGTATTTAGACCCAGAGAGTTGGGCAGAGCGTCATCAATACAAGGGATAGGGTAATTATCCTTCTTGGTGAGGTTGTTTAATTTTCAGTAGTCCATCACTACCCAATGACCTCCATTTTTCTTATTTATTAATAAAAGGGGGAGGACCAAGTTTTTGTGACGGCACTAGCAATCCAGCATTTATCAGCTGTTTGAGCTCTGTCCGCATCTGTAGCTCCTCAACTTTTGATTTGCAATAGGGCTTGGAGCGAATGGATTTAGCATCACCAAATTCAATCATATGCATCCACCCCTTCATATGCCCATAGTCATTGTTGTATTTGGAGAAAATGTCGCTGTAGGCCTAGAGTAAGGAGTGGACTTTATCCAACTCAGCTGGGGTTAGTTTATTGGAGATTTGAACAGAAGATAGGGTACATATGGAGTGGTCAGCAGGTAAGCCCATATCTGCCATAGACCCAATACATTGGACTTGCTTGATGTCCTCAACGGATATCAGAAGGCCTCTTCCGATATCCTGATGCTTTTTTACCACCATATCCTTCGTGGTAAGATTTCCCAGCAAAATATTAATAGGACGATGATAGGTGGGGTATAACACGCCTGGAAAAACTCTGGGCTCAAAAGGACTAACTCCATCTATGCTAATGAGGTGCAGTAGGCAGTTGTATGGGATTTGCATGGTAATCTTTGTGTCAACTACCCTTTGTTCCCCAGCCTTAATGACCACCTCTTCAGAAGCATAGAAAGGGATACTCTCAAGGGCATCCACTGAGGGAGGCAACAGTTTTGTATGCCGTCCTGCCGTGGTGTTATTCAGGGATAGAGCGGAGGAGGGATACTCAACTGTGCAAACATAATCTTTTTATTGAGCTCTTCATTAGACAGGATCAGAGGAACTTCATAGTTAAGCAGGGAGAGATAGCCCTGCTTCAAATTGATACCACCTTCATATTCAAGCATAAAATGGGTTACAATGAGTAAATTGTAGGTATTATTAGTCAAAGCCACTGCTGGAGCTGACAAGAGAAGCTTCCCAAACCTTATGGGCAGATAAGAGTAGGCTCAATGGATTGGTTGTTGTTTGGGCCCGCCGTTCCAAACTCTTGAGTGTAGTCAAGGTCAGGGGCCATCTTAATTTTCTTTATGAGCTTAGTTGACACAACTTTCACCAGGGACCCAGTGTCAAGGATAGCTTTTACCCGCACACCATTAATAACGGCATTACTTTAGTTAAATTATCACCCAAGGAGGGTGGAAGAGCGAGGACCTCTTTAGATGAAAAGTGGAGTTAAGGCGTTTGGCCGTTTCAGGGTATTTCTCCTGGATAGTCTGCAGGGTATGAATGCACTGGGTAGATCGGAGAAATGTGGCAATGAGCTGGTCTGCATCACTAGCAGTGTCAATAATCTCGAGACCCCTTATCACTTGCTGAAGATAAGTTTGAAAAGGGATCTTAGCCCAATTTACTCACTGTGGGTTCAATCAGTCAGGTACCTCCACTTAACCTGGGGCTCCTAGAACGTAATGACACATCTTCATCACCCCCTTCAGACTTGTCAGAGGGTTATCAATGCAGGTTATATAGCCCACAGGAGGTGGGGTAGGTTCAGGACTTCCCTTATGGGATGATAGGTCATGGGGTTGTTCCTCCGCCTTAAGTTTAAAGAGTTAAAATTTATTGCAAGGAAGGCCAACCATAGGACACTTCCGAATTTGACCCAAAAGAAACAAAACTTAGTAACAGGGAAGGCACCCCAGAGAAGCGATGCTATCTCTTGTTGCCAGCGGGAACTCCACTATGGGGAGGGGAGGGAACGTGTGAAGGGGCCGTAGCCACAATTGAACACATGTGGAGGAAAGGGTCTGATTTGATGAACCAAACTGGGAACCAAGAGGAGACCAGCTGTTAGTGATGCGGTGGGAGGTATTCAAATATCCACGCCTGAAAGTGGTCCACTAAATGAGACCATAATCTGTGGACAGCTTCTGGGAGGGTGGGGGTGGAGCCTGCGATGGCATCCAAGACAATCGTGTGGATAGTCCACATGGCGATTGCAACCACCAGAGCATGGAGGGAGGGTGGAAGGGGGAAGCCATTGATAAAGCAAACATATCTCTTGACAGACTGAAGGGATGTGTTTGATCCTGGCCAAGCAGACATTGAACTTCGCGCCATATCACTCTAGAGGTAGGACACTTCTCCATGCGGTGGAACAGCGTTCCATACTGGCCACACGACGCAGGATGAGTGTAAAGCGTTAGAGCGCTCAGCTGTATGGTACACCCGCCTCAGGCAGCACCACACATGGGAACGGATTTGAGGCTGCAACAGAGGATGGTGTGCATATTTCCAAATAGTCTTCTGAGTCTCAATGGAGTAAGGGATGTCCATCATGTCCAGGTAGTCTACCCTGGATAGGACATGGGGTCGTGTGGGGATCACGCCATCTTGGATGGGTAGCCCCTGTACCTCTTGTGTGAACTGAGGAGAGGGGCGGCCTCTCTGGGCTGTGTGTCCGCTAATACAAATTCTCCACTCAGCGCTCCGCATGGAGAGGAGGATCCGTTTGTAGTGGGTTTTAGTCCCGTGAGGACCTGTGGCCGATGGGTGTGAAGCCAGGTATTTCATCAAGGAGTGAGGGTTCTATAGATTGTTAAGGCCCAAGGCGCGGGAGAAGTTGGAGCGGGCCGCGCAGGACCAGTGTTGGGAGGGGAGCGTAGAGGGCGGTGATGGCCGCAATCCAGGTGCCCAGGATCTTGGCAGCATGGGCTTTGAAGTCAAGCAGGCCCATGCCACCATGATGATGAGGGCCAAACATGACCTCTAGCCATACTGGTGGTGGGCGGCCTGACCAAAGCCATCCTTGCAGAAGGGCATACAAGGCTTGAAAAAGCTTGGGGAGAAGGGGATGGCGTGAGCTCCAAACCAGACTTTGGAGAGGAGCATAGAGTTGGCTAAAACAACCCTGCCAGTAAGGGAGGTAGGGTGGGCTCTGAGGGAGGCGATGCGCTTTGTCACGTTGTCTATAGTATGACTTTCCATTACTGCTGATGCATACCCGCCTGCCTCCACCCACACGCCCAGATGGTGGACTGGCCCTATGGTAGGGCGTGGCATGAAGGGGAGCACTAGTGGGGCGGTGTGGGGAGAGCTGGGAGGGCGAGCACATGTGCGAGCAGATGGGCTGGGCTGGGCACTGGTTTCTGGGGCCCAGCAGGTTTGATACTGACCAAGGAGGATGATTTCGGTTTTGGAAGCATTCAGTGCAGCATTACTTACCCAGGAATACTCCAGAATGAGAGCTTCAAGTGCGCGTGCATCTTTATTATTAGACACCCCAACCACACAGTCATCTTCAAATGCCATCATCTTGACTGGGGCTTGGCCTGGTACATGGACCCCAGTGAGTTGGGCATTCACGTTTCGAATTAGTGGGTCAAGGCTGAAATTGTATAAGAGTGGGCTAAGGGGGTCCCCTTGTCATAAGCCCCTTTGAGGGTGGACTACTTCTGTTAGGAAGCCAGGGCCACATACTGCCATTGTTGCAGTTTCTGTGAGCAGCATTACCCAGTTGATGAAGCGAGGGGTAAGCGGAATTGATGTAGGCAGGCCCTGAGGTATTCCCAGTTTACTCTATCATAGGCCTTCTGTTGGTCCAAGAATACAAGTTCCCCAGAGGCTGTGGACTGGCATGTGTTAGCCACAGAGTGCACGTTGTCCCAAATCGACCTTCTGGGTATGATTCCAAATCGTTCTGTGGAGATGGTGGCAGATGCTACAATCCCTAAATGGTTAGCCATGATTTTTGTTAAGATTTTTGTATCCGTGTTAGTTAAAGAAATGGGGCGCCAGTTGGCTAAGTCTAGCTTGTCCCCTTTCTTGAAGAGTGTGACGTTGAAGGCCTCTTGTCCTCCTGGTTGGAGGCGCGTTTCCAGAAGGCTCTGGTTAAGTGAGGCAAGCAGAAGTGGGAATATATATTTGAAGTACTTTTTATAGAATTCAAATGGAATGCCATCTGGGCCTGGGCATTTCCGATTTGGTGCACCGCGGATGGCTGTCCATAGTTCATTTGCGTAATTAAATTCATTATTTCTGGGTATTGGGAAATGGTGCAGATGTGGGTTTGGTCAAAAAATTCCGCCACTTTGGCCAGCTGAATTGGATTGGATCGGTATAACTCAGAGTAATACTTTTGTATTTTGATTGCCACTTTGGCTGGTGTATCTGCGACGGAATCATCCAATCTTCACACCTGTGTGCAGGCCATGCTCTGGTGTGGTGCGAAATTTTTTTAAAAAATATGTGGTGCACTTGTCACCCTCTGTAATGCGTTTGGCCCTGTACTGAACACAAACCTGATGTTTGTGTTGCCTTTTGAGCGCGTTGAGGTGGGCGGCTGCTTCCACCCACTTCTAGCCCCATGCAGGGCTGTAGCCTGTAGCTGGGATGTTGGACTCCAGGTGTGCCAACTCTGCCAGAGCGTGCGAAATGACAGCCAAAGTGGCTTGTGAGCTTCGGGAGGAGAGGTGGCGAGAGTGGCAGATGGTATCCTCTTTGAAGGCTGACCATGTGGAGATGGGGTCCGTGCAAAACGGTGTAATAAACTCTTTTGCCAAAGTTGCTGATTCCACCCAAGTGATATTTCTGGTGACGCAAGTTTGGGGGGCGGAGTTTGCACCAATGTAGGGCCTTAGCCACTGTGACAGGTAGGTGGTAGGTTATCGAGACCAGCCAGTGGTCGGAGAATTCAATTTTTGTTGTTTGGAAGTGGGAAATGTGAGGTTGGAATTTCTCCAGCATTAGGATAAGGTTGATGCGTGTCATGGACCTTAATTGGCCGTTGTGGACATGGGGGCGCGTCATGTTTTTGAGCAGCAGGGCTTTCTGTGGCAGTGCATCCATTAACCCAAGGGTGGCCTTTAGAACACAAAGTTCTACATGACCCTGGGGCGTGGGAGGAGGAAGGCCAATGGTCCGTGGGTGTGTTTAGCCAACAGTTCATGTCGCCAACTATGAAAGGGTCTGGGGGTAGTGGGAGGTATTTGACTGACAAGAAAAATTCCTGACACTCTTGTGCACAAATTGGGGCATAGATGTTGACAATAGCATGCACCACGTCAGCCCACGAGAAAGTGACAATGAGGACTCGGCCATTGAGGAAGGATTCTGATTATAAAAATTTGAAAAATTGTTTCTTGAACTAGCACCCCACAGTGCTCTGACCAAAAGGATAGGGATAGGAGGAGCATGGTTTTCCAAACATCCTCGGAACCTCGTGGACAATGGGACTCCTGGATGGCCAGGATATCCATGGGTAAATTTTTTTTGTAAAAAACTCAGTTTCCTATCCTGGGACAGCGAGGCCTTGAGTCTGGCGATATTCAACGTCCCTAAAGTGAAGGTTTCCCCCATCACACCTTAGGTGTGAGGGGGTGGGCACCCAGGCCCACTAGCCTCCTCTAGATCCCCATGGGCCTTCATGGCAGCGCGGGTGTTTACAGCAATGCTATCAGTAGTTTTGTTAATTTTTGCAGAAAGGTTCACGTTGGCTTTTGCCTTTGCTTTTTGTTCCCCAATGTTGAACGAATTTTTTGTGGTGCAGATGAGTTTGGTGCACCAACGATCAGATCAAAAAAATTTTCAGGTAGGTTGGACCCCAAGTCAGTTTCAACCAGAGCTTGGTTGCAAAGATCAGGTGAGATTGAGTCACCCATCGGATCCTCAGATTGGGTGGCCCAATTGGCATGGGTTTCCCAATCTGATTGGTTGAGGGATTCCTGAGTTGCTTCTGCTGCAAAGGTTTCGATGTCCTCCTGGCATTGGGATTGTGGGATAGCGGTGGTGACTTTGGCCGCTTCCTTGGCCGCGGCCCTGCGGGCCTGCTTGGCCTTCTTCTGCTCTTTCAGGGAAACAGGTTTTACCAGTAGGTAGCAGCCTTGTGCTCCCCACGGGAAAGCCTCTTTGGTGCTTGCAGTTGGTTTGTAGTGCGCCTCTCTGCTGGCCATGGCCGCCGAGGGGTGCTCTTGGAATGTGATGCCCTCCTTGGTGGGGCATGCATGTGCCTTATGGCTGAACGCGTCACAGTGGGTGCAGATGGGGGGCGCGCTGTCCACGGTTACCCAGAAAGGGTGGGTGGTATGCCCTTCAATATTGATATATGTGGAGTGCGAGATCTGGGTTAGGTCTTTCACGATCTCCTCAGTTGGGGTCAGAACTGCGATGGCTTTGCTGGTGCACAGGTGTGGCATCAGCGTAAAGCGTTGCATCTTGAAAGATTGTATATCGCTGTATACAGTGATACCATCTTTCAGGTGCTGTTTCAAAATGGCACGTTTTACTGTAGTAGGCAAAAGTCAAACGTGAGGAAAATTTGGTTGGATTTTGTCCATCTGGTGCATTTGGTTTTGATGACCTGTTGCCCTTTGAGGGAGGTCAATTACTATGCGCACTGCAGCAGCTTCGTCTACTGCCTCCTTGTTTTCAAAACTGAGGTCCAGCCAACTGCGTGACATGGAGTGAGGTGCGATGTACACTGCAGTTGGGAAAAAGTGTGCACATCCCCACAAAATTTTTCCCATAGAGCTGTTTGTTGGATGTCCAGAAACACATGGACTCCATATTCCACCAACGAGAGTGGTTGGGAGTGCGGCGTGTTATTGTACTGATTGCATCGCGCTTGCCAAGTGAGGATTTCTGGGGAAATAGTGACCACCGGTTTTTTATTTTTTCTATTCTGCCAGTTTCTCTGGGGCGTTTTCAAACGTTTGAGGCCGTGGGCCTACCACCTGCTCCTCTTACCTTACTTGCCCAACTGCTCCCTGACATGGGCGCAAACTAATCTCCTCTGTGAGATTATCAAAATAGAATCATACTTGAATTGAATAAGTTTCAATAGTAATTGCAATGAGAGAGAAAAGTGACGTTGTTTTTCCACCTTATTAACATTTGGGGGAGGCGTTGGAACTGCCTCATCTCGAGTTTCAACCTTTAAAAGCAGGAGGTTTGTGCTGCCTAAAGGAGATAGGCTTCATACTAGAGTTATCTGAATTAGAGGTTGAGGGTGATAGCACTGTAGAAATGGATGCTTTATCTTCAACAACTTTGGGTCTTTCAGTTTCAAGGTGCTTTTGTAAAACAGGCGGTTTAGCCTTGGTGACCTGGTCATTTAACCCGTTGTTTGTGGGAGAGATTGGGATCTGAGAGAGGGGTTTGAGCTTGGGAGCCTGCTTTTAAACCACTTGGGAAGGCTGCTCTGAAGAAGAAGATAGGCAAGGCAGAGGAACGACTGCTTTCACCAACTGGGTTTTTTAAGCTAAAGAAGAAAGGGAGCATTGCCCCATCACAGCCATTACCATCTGCTTATCATTATGGGAAGAAGAGGCGGTGTGTGATGACAACTCCATAGGTGCAGGTTTCCAGAGGGTAGCAGCCATAGTAGAGACTAAAATAGCTGGCGTAGCTGCATGGCTCAACGTTCCTTGCATAGGGTCAAGTTCATAAAGATCAGCCACCTCTAATAAAACTTTCCTTGATATCTCAAACTTTTCTTAAAGTAACGCTTTATACAGAGAGGTGCATCGCCAAGGAGGGATGGGACGCCAAGCCAGCCAATATAGCTGCAATAGCATCGTCTAGGGATAGCAGATTTGCAAGCAATAAGGGTTAAGCTTTAATGTAAAAGCGTTTGGCAAAAGAGGCAATTTATTCACCTTGTAACAGACTAAGGCACATAAAGGCCTGTTTTTGCCTGTTTAAACTCTTTAGGAAACCGAATTCCTCAGTCAATGCTTGCATTACCTCCGCCCAGGTGGTGAGTGTGGCCATATGTGGAACCATTATCTCATGAGTGCCACGACTCAAGCAGGGAAGGAGGTACTTAATTTTAAGGTGACCCGTTGCCCCTTCCATAGCAACTTCATACATAAAGAGGAATGAAGCAACACTTCCCTCACCCAGGGTAAACTTATCCCTAAAAGGAGGTTTAGGGCGATGGGATTGGCTCCATAAAGGCCTTGAGAGGGAGCTAGCTTGAGCTTTTTGAGTTGAGACAAGGCACTAGCTAGCTGAAGTTCTAAAGCAGTGATCCTAGACTCAGCTAAAGTGGGGAGGTTGTGAGAGGAAGTTTCCCCACCAAGCTCCATTTTTTCAGAAGTTTATTGTGGTCTACAGGCGCCCCTGTAGTGAGCACCACTTGTTGTATATTTGGTTTGGGAAAAGGCTCTCTGGTGCTTCTTTTACTGTGAATCCAACAATAGGAGTGATGGGCTCTACTCACCACTTATATGAAAATAACATAAATAAACACTTACTAAAAGTGTTTGATTTTTAAGAGGTTATTAGGCGCCACGTGAGGGTAAAAAGAGAGTCTCCACTTAATAAAATTATAAAGGTATCTTAAACATCAAGGCTTGACATTTGTACAGCTTGGGAATTTCCAAATTTAGTAATAAGTGATTCTAGCCTATTGAAGCTCTGAAAACTCGCTTTCTTTAGGCTGAATGATGAATGGGGTATTATTTTGGGTCAAGACATACCCATGGGTTAACGACTTAATATTTTTATCCAATCCCCTTTCACTAAAAATATTACACCTTGGGGGACCCCAGCCACGCCTATAAAAGGGGTTGGTCCCTGCGTAGGTACTTGAAGGGGACTAAATGTGGCTGTGGGCAAACCCTTCAATGGATGCCCCAGAATAGGCCGCGAGGTTGGAGGAATCTGATTTCCTGACTTGGTGCTATCTGCCTGATTAGTATTTGTAAAAGTTTTGCCTCAATTTATGGTTTTCACCAAGAATCAGTAAAGGTCTTTTGGCTGAAAAATTTTTTTTGAAATCAATGTTTTAAGTATTGCAGACTTTTAAATGTCCGACATTGCCTCTATTAGGTTAAGTTTTACCCACAACATTCTTATTCAGAAGCCTAGGAGGCATATGTCCGACACTATTAATGAAACTCAATAAAATCTAAATGATCTTAAAGATCTACTTCCTGATAACTTAAGATATTAATGCAAAGCTGTGCTCAAATTCTCCTGTCTTCGCCTACCAGCCCAATACTTTTCCCATTTTTCTCTTTAAAACCTAAAGTTTTTCAAATTATTTCCTACTTAAAGTTATCTCTTTATCTTTAATCTTGCGTTCCCACTACTGACATGGGCTCCATCTTCATCAAGTTGGCTATTGATTCTGATAAACCCAATCACCCTGAGATTGACAGTAACAGTCTCATACTGTCCATTCTCTCCAAGCATGTTCTTGATGTTTACAACAATGGAAAGATTGGTTGCTTTATAACAAACTTTTTTCTTGACTGCAAGCTCCCTCCCAAAGTTCCCAGAAGAGGATGCTGATGTTTCTCTCTGTGACAAATCATTTCCTCTATCCCTGGATCCACTTTGGTTCAGCCACTGGGTCAGTTGTAAAATTAGTAGGGCTTCTTTTTTCAGCTTTTCCGTCATTTTTGCTCTGGCCCCCTCTACTTTGTTGTTGATCCCATTCACTGAAAATGTCAGAAGGCCACCTACGCTCCTCTGTTCCCTATTTACCTCAACACTCAAGGTGGTGCCAATGACTCTCTTGTAAAACCATATCTCAATTTGAAAATTGCATTATCAAACTTTTTTCTGCATCTAAGCCTAAACCATGTTCCTTATATCTTTTAACCAGACCTTCCATACTAATACCAAGACTAAAGTTGCCATTCTTAAGCTGGGTTAACTAACTACCCCTTAGGATCCCCGCCTCTTAAGAATCAAGCTTTTAAAGGGGAATGCATTTATAATCCATGAAATAATTTGTCACAACACTGACTGCCCATACCATCTCTCTTCATATTCCCCATGCCAAGGTTTACTTTGAATTACTCAATGTGTCATATTTATTTAACCTGGAAGTTATAATTGGCACCCCCATTCTAGGCTTAAAGATGACACTGTCAGGATTCTCAATAGTTTGATGAAGCCTCAACTTAAAAGCTTCCAACTTCTTTATTTTGGGCAATTACAACTTATGTTTAAAGAAATTAATTTCACAAACAATGTTTAGTCAGGCCTAAAGCCCAAAATTATAATTTACTTCAAATTGTTTGACATTGGTCAAATCTAATTAAAATATTAAATTCTTGACTGACAAACTTGGGATAAGTTTCCATTGAAGTGCTCCGCTAGTTGATGCTTCAGGATAATACTCCCTATATCTTTTATTATTCTTTATTGTTTGGAACAAATCCCTATTGCATCTTATTGCACCTTATCCCTAACTTCACTTAATCTTATGAAAACCTTTATGTGTTGCCTACTTCCCTTTGTCCTGTAAAATATTTAGGAAAATATTTCCTAATCTGCTTTCAATTCTAACAGGTCTTGCGCTAATTGTTCCATATATTACTTGTTTTTATCCTTTACTATCACTATCTAACCCTTTAACTAGTCTAAAAAATTTTATTTTAACCTTAAATTTGACAAAAAAATTAACCAAAAGTTACACTTTTTATAGATTTTTTTTGGTCCTTCTCTGTAACCTGATTCATAAATTTTTGTTAAAAAAATACGTAAATAAAGGTGACTTAGACAATGATTTTCTTTCATTATGATACTTTATAAAGATATATTTTTCTTCTTGGCGTAAATTTCTGTGCAATTTTTTATCAAATAATGTAAAAGTTAAAACTTTGACTGCCTACCCCTATTTTCTCCATTATGTTCTTAGAGCTCACTATTGCTCCAGTGTGGGGCTGTGGTGAAACTCCACCCAACATTTTCTGTCTGGCGGGAAAACGTGCTTAAACCTGTTTGTCCAGTCCTTCCAAAACCCTGGGATAATCATTACACCCAAGGATCTCAACTCTCACCTTGCTTGTATCCAGGCAGTGCTCTCATTGCCCTCTGGTGCTCCCCCAGAGCAGAATTCATTTTGGCCTTAGGGTCAAACATGGAAGACTTTTTCCGTATGGCAACAAAGCCATTATAAAAAACCACAGGTGGTGATGCAACCCACCAGTTTTATAAATTTCCGCCCTATATAATGGTATTTTGATCTTGGCTTTGCAAGTAAAGCCAACGCTGTCACTACAGCCACTGTGCCCTTGGGCTTCCAGGGTACCCCTCTCCCTACCACTCAGACCCATCTACCAGCAGACACCACTTTGTGGTTCAGTTTGCTGGTTTGCTACCAACCTTCCCCCGCAGCGCTTATCAGGAGCTAATGGAAGGTTTTGAAACCTATAGCTCTAATCCCATCTTACAACTTATGGTCCCAAATGGGGCCATATGCCTCACTGGCCAAGGGTGTTCACAACAATTAACCCTGATTTTCATAAAATTCCTTTCCAATTTACCCTCACACCATTTTTCCTCCTTCTCTAACCATCTATTCTGGTCCTGCGTCAAGAGCAGGTGGACTATTTGTCCATCCTGCTCTAAGTTGGATCACACTAAAGCAAAAATTCCCCTCTTTTGCTGCTTCCAATGGCTCTGCATTTTAGCCACTGGCCCCCAATCCGCCACCCACCCAAAAGCTTTTTTGGTATGGGTACAGTTATATTTTTAGCGATACCGTTGGGATAACCCACAAGGGTCACACAGGTGAACCCAACAAACAACGGATGGACTATGTGAGGATCATTGTACCTTTAAGCAAATTAAAGATATAATAAAAAGACTAAGCAATTAGCTCCTACTACAATACAATATTTATCTTAATATAGCTGATCCCTTCTGCTTCCACGCTCTCAATCTTATTAACAGACTACTCATTCAATTGCCCCATCTCTCTTATATATCAACGACTTTGGATGATACTATTCCCTTGGCTTAGACTTTTTGGTTCTGCCATAACCCCATTGGTTCTGGAAGAGTATGGTACTCTTAAATTCTCTATTGCCTTAGTTTTAGGAGATCTAATTAATATTTGTCAAATGTCAACATCGCCTTATCAACTTTTTGAGGCAATTCAATAATAACCCTTTTCTAACCTGATATCGCCTCATCTCAAGGCGCTTGACTAATTGTAAATAGTCATCATGGTCAGCGGATTCTCGCCAATCCGCCGTAGCTATTCAGGGCTTATTGTCCAGTCATATCATATTCTTGCAGGTATATTCCTACCCCACCCCCTCCCCAAAGCCTGCTGCTACTGCCACGCCTTTAGAAAGCAATCAGGCCCCTCATCAGTCCAATGCCACCAATGCTCTCACCAATTATTAATCAGCTTGGACACCAGTTCACTCCCATGCTTCCTCCCAATTGCCAGCCACATCCCACCCCTACGCTGATGCCACAATATAATTCATCCAAAACCATTGGAGCTTATTAGTTAAAGTCAATGAATCAGGTAATTTGATTAAATAATCTGAGGTCAACATTAAATGTTTTATCCAATCACAAACCCCTGTTCAGTTCCCTCAGCGCTTTTACACCCCACAGCTGAACGCCAATCCATATTAAAGTGCCCACCAGCTCGCTGTTGAAGCAGCTGCTAAACCAAATTGTCACCCCCTCTGCAAAGCTGGCGCCGAGTTAGTGGCGATTATTTCCAAAGGTCACCCTTCTCCCATTATTGCCCTGACCCTGACCCCATAGGAAAGAATTGACATCCAAAATTTACATAAACAAGCCTCTGATGCCATCCAGCAAGTTGTTACAGTTGCATGGAATCTCAAGGCAAAAACCACCCCATCAACATTTCTTACTTGCCCAACTACCTGCTTCCCGCATTCATGTGGAGAAATGCTTTTCCGTGTACTTCAGTGCAATTTATGCAGCTGGTAATTTTCAAGAGCATCCACTCGTCAGTAACCTTGCCCAGTATGCCAATGATGGCCAACGCCCTTGCTCTCAGCCTTGACCTGGGCTCTGCTCTTTGATGAGGGCTGCGCTGCTGAGGATGAGCCCTCTAATCCCCCTTCCCCTTTCAACATGGTTGTGTTGGTTCATTGCTGTACCACCTGGTTGGTTGTGGTCTCATTTTGTGATTTGATGGCTCATTTTGGGCGGTTGATTCATTTTATTCAGTTAGATTCTAGTTTTTTGCTCTTCAGGCTTTGTTAATGTCCATCCCCTGATTGGCGTACCTTGAATAAAATTTAAAGATACTTTTTAAAGCATCCTACTGCACACAAATCAACTGAACAGTTTTACAGGACGTCCAAACATCTTTTCGTTTTTTTTTAAATTTGAACTACATTACACATTTACTTATTCTATCCATATTTATAGTGAAATGTACAATACATATTTCTTGGGCGCATATATGCTTTTTTTAAATTTAAATAACCCCCATTTTGGACACATAGATGCGTTTTAGATTTATGTAAACCCATTTTTACGCATATATGCAGAAAACATTGAAAGGGTAAAGGTACAAATAAGTTACCCAATAAAACACCTTTTTAAGCTCCGTCTAAGTTTAAGCTCTTTTTAATAAAATTTCATACTTTATAGAGCTATGAAATAACAAGCAGTTAAGTCCTACTCACTCTCTGTCCACCTCAGCAAGCTTTGAAATACCGGCCTTCAGACTCCCTCAGTTCCAACATCAATAATCTGGATGAGTTGAAAGCTCAACTGCAAATTTTACTACACCAGACCCTACCTTATCTTATGCAGCTACTCGGTTAGAGACACCAATCTTAGCTACTCAATTTACTGCCAAGACAAATATTCATGATGTGCGCTAACCCTATTAAGGGCCCAAACTTTAGGTCCTACTTCAAGACCATATATAAACTTTTTGGGAACCATTGCAGGTTTCCTACAGATGTACAAAATAATATGAATGGCACAAGTGATTTGCAGAAGGCTTGCCGTGTACAAGGTTTGTATGAGTTGTGAGTCTCAAGATATACTCAGTGCAAATTTACACCCTGGCTTAACTTATACTAAAGTGGAGAACATTTTTCTGTCAGAGTTCAGAATTGATTAAGACGTCCAGAACATGAAACAAGACATCTTGCTCATAAAGATGGGAAAGAACAAGTCAATCACTAACTATGCTATCATTAGTACCTAAAGGATCAACAACTATGGAAAATAGGACCTTTGGATCTACCAATTGTGAAAAACAGTGCTTCTAAGCTCTGTTGAGATGCATCCTGCTTTTAAAATGCACATGGCATTAGCCATCAAGGCTGCAATGTCTCTGAAGGTCATCAAGGAGGCCTTACTCAATGTACAAGGAACATATAAGATGTATAAAAGGCATAAAGTCAACCCCTTGAAGAACAAACAAGGCTGTCTACATCTTTTAAAACAATAATGAGAAACCTAGAGATAAGACCCCAGAAACGAGTAGAACGACAGCCTTGGAGGGAACTTACCTGTAAAAAGTTCCATAACCCAGGACTTTTTTGGCGCTTTTTTCCAAGGAATGCCGCTAAGAAGAAAAATGTACCACCTACAAAAGTATCACCAATGCAGTGAACTGAAGGATTTAAACACCAATTGGGAATATTATCATGACGATGTGGATGTAGTGAGTGCAGGATACCACATGCTAGGGGAACCTAATTCAGTTGCTGTACCTACTCAACTATGAGTGAATTAAAGTGATGAGATTAGATCTAATATTACTTGGAACATGCCACTCAACTTACCAGGATCATCAACACCATTTAAAGAAGGAGAAAATCTCGTGACGTCTGCCTTCAAGAGCATAGACTATATATACAGAGGACACCAATACAGACACATTAAAATTTAATCTCTAAAGCAATTTAAAAAGTCATCAACTGACGTTTTGACAACTGGGAACATATTTAGAAAGAGCTTTATTAGGGACAAAGTGATTATTCAGAGGGTTACATCTTGGATGTACTGAATACCGGAACATCTTTTAATATTAGATCATATTAGTTAATGAAGAAACTCAAGATTATGCCAGACATAGGCTACAATGTCAAGTACTAGACAGTTGGGCCAGATGTCATGCGTGCCTTAGGAGCATATCAAGCATTGCCATTGTAATTTTGTGCATATTTCTGATGGCTCCATAAGTGGTTTTGGACAACAAACATTATTATTTCTTGACCAGCACTTAGTTACTACTTGAAGTTTGGTAGTAAAATTGACTTCTCCGCCAGTACCGTGATCATGCTCAGCTACCACTGCCACTGGTGTTCAAGGATGAAGATACTAAGTCACGCAAGCAGTTAACATGCTTGGTGGAAACTAATTAGTCATTTTACCTGGTAGCATTGCACCTTTAAGGAGAAGGGTTTTAAACAACTACCTGTCACAGTCAGCGCAGAAGAAGGCCTACCACTGAGTGCAAGTGAGGCCGTGGAGATCAGACCCAGTGGTTATCAATGGATGCTGCTCTCAATTAGTGTGAAGATACTTCCATCCTTAATACTTGAAGTTTGCAGTTGCAATGGGATAAGAGAGTAGGAACCAAAAGTACTTCCTGAGTTTTAACCAAATATATCAAGAACTTTTTGTCATATTAGAGAACATCACTACACAGCCTATTCATGTAGAGAAGGGACAAGTCGTTGCTCAAGACAGATTGACAGGCTGTGATGCCATCAAATATTTACATGCTGTTGGAAATGTCGGTGAGTTAGAATTTGAGGATGTGACTGGCAAAGAGCAGAAGGAAATGGATGAGCTCCTAGATGGATTCAACGACATCTTCAAAACTTGTCCTAACAACTATGATAAGTGCAAAGGAGAGGTTCATAGGATGAACACCAGATTTTCATTTTACTCAGGTCTAAACCATACCACTACTAAAAAGCTGAAAATGAAACTATTGCTAAAGAGATGAATCAGCTATCTGAATATGTCTTATTCAGACCCTCAAAGAGTCCGTGGGCTTCGCCACTACTACTGGATTGCAAAAAGGACAGAGCACTAAATGTTTATGGATTATCGCTTGTGGAACAAAAATATCAAGAAATATTAATACCTGCTTACTAAATTAGACAATGCTCTGAAGCGCATTGGAGGATTTAACTACTTCTCAGAGGTTTATCTGGCCAGTGGCTACTGGCAGATGGAGCTCTCGCCTGAGGACCAAGAGAAGTGCGCCCTGATTTGTAGTGATGAATTGTCAAACCTATGAGTATACACAGGGGCTGTGCAAAGCACCTGCAACCTTTTTAAAACCCAATGGACCAAATCTTTGTAGATCTCAAGTTTCAAGTGTGCTCATCTATCTGGACTATATAACAGTGTTCAGTTGCACTTTACAAGATTACCTTCAACAATTGAGAGAAGCGTTTACCCAACTAAGAGGATTCAACCTGAAGCTAAAACAGAGCGATTGTACCTTAATGAAGAGACAGCTAAAGATCCTAGGAAATGATAAAGCTCAAAATGAATCAAGCCTAAGGAAGGAAAGATGGAATCCATAGTAGCCATAGAACAGTCTCGAATTATGTGCAACATCTAAGTTTTCTCAGGTTGAGGAATATTATTGGTAGTTTATCCCCCATTTCGCATACTTGGATGCACCGCTCACCTACCTGTTAACTAAGGAAACCAAGTTTGAATGGGGCCTGGATCAAGAACAGGCCTTCAAAGTGTTGAAAGTTAGATTGATAGAGGAACCAATCTTAGATTACCTGGACTTTAATTATCATTTTACTGTATACCAATTCTAGTAACATTGGGCTTGGAGAGTATTTCACTCAATTGTTTGAAGAAAAAATACCACCTCATTGAGTGCTAATACAATTCTATACCAGAGCTGAGAAGAAATACACTTTGACAGAAAGAGAGTGCTTGGCAGTGATAAGAACAATGAAGCACTTTTGACCCCGCTTATATGGAGTACTTTTTAAAGTTGTGATGGATTAGCATTACTCCGCTGGCTGCACAACATGAATGATACAGATAGGCGCTTTACCCGATGGGTAGTAAAAACCCAAGGGTATGATTTTGAGATCATATACAGAGCAGTCAGAAAGCATCTAACGCTGATTAACTATCACAATTACTGTTTTCTACCTCCAAGCGCTTTAGAGGTATCTCTTGCAACACCTGATTGGACTACCAGAGGAGGAATATTAAGATGATACTGACAAGTTGAGATTGTCCTAAGAAGATGTTTCTAAAGATACCGGCGTTTTGATAGAAACCTTCAGAAGAAGATCAAGGACAAGTGGTACCCATACATCCAATCTAGTTATTGAATGGGAGTTGTGTGGTAAAACATAAAAATTTTGGCCATGGATGATTCCAGAAGACATTAGCATACCTAAGAAACCAATTCTATTATGGAGTCAATGTCAGACGAAGTACATCAAGATGTGGAACTCTGTGTACCTTGCGTGAGCTTCAGGCCTTTAGAGAAAAAATTTGAGTTCCAACCAATTCCTCCAACTTTCTTATTCCACAATGTATCTATTGAAATTATAGGGATGTTGCTTACCACCTCAAGTGGATAAAAGTTTTCAATGTGGCTATTGATTGCTTCACCAAATGGTTGAAGCATCAGCAGTCAAGATATACACTGCAGGATCAACCTCCAGATTTTTGTATAATGCAGTAATAGCAAGACATGGATGCCCATATATCCTTCTAACAGATAATGGGAAGAACTTTATCTCTAATGTCATGAGAAATCTCATAATCTAGTTGTAGTAAGACAACAATCAATTACTTCATACACTCTATCCTTCAATGGAAGTGTGGAACATGTGAACAGAACCTTATGAGGACTATTGAAGAAGATGACCCTGAATTACAAGTTAAAGTGGGATCAATTGTTGCCATCCACACAGCTTGCATACCTACTTAGCATCACTGGGTGATTGGTATGTCTCCGTTCAGGGCCTAGTATGGGCGAGATCTGCTGCTACATTGTTGGCACCAGTCATCTCCGCGGGTTGCAAGAACCTACCTCTTGGGAGTTATCAGCAATAGTTAGCCTATTATTTATTAGGATTCAGCTTAAATCATCCAAGAACATCGAAGCCACTATCCTCAGTAGTCAATGTGAATTCCAGAGATGGACTAACTTACAAGAGTTCAGTTTAGTTAAAAAGTCATATTAGGGGAGGATACCTCAAAGGTAGAATAGGGACCTCTACCGCTGCCTCCCCAAGTTCAATTCTGGTACAGGAACTTTGGGTAGGGGATAATTATGGCTGTATTGGCGTTGCGCACCAATGCTCTGAACCGAGATAGCAAATAGCAAAAGTGGTCCATGGAGTTCCTGACCTATCATATGCCGCGCATGGAGGTTTTCCTGATTTTATCCTCCTTTCCCATTCATTCTATTTTCCCATTAATTAATGCGGTATCATCCCCAGGTCAGCCCACCTCAAATAAAATAAAAAGGTCATTTTCTATCATATATAGGGAAGTCAGCTTGAGATGTTGTAAGCCGTCTGAACTGGCCCTGCAACCATCCTAGCAAAAGAGGAGCTGAGTATTTAATGAGAGAAGATAAAATAATATAGTTTTTAATAGACTACATGCTTGGCACCTTAGGTCCTTCCCCCAGTCTCATCTTTGGAGGAAAACTGTCATAGTAAATACCATGAGTATACTGGAAAATAATTCCCATAATTTCTGGAAGGAACCCGACTAGAATACCAATATTTCAATAATTAGATATGCAAGTTCAAAATGAGAATAAGGGATTTGAACCCCCTATTATAGCTAATAATGGCAAAAAATTTACCAGTTAATTAAATTGATGTCTCTTGCTATAATTTAGTACATGCCAACAAGGAAGTTTTTGAAATATGAAGACAACAACAACGTCAATGATAACCTATGAAAATTGACCCCTTTTATATCTTCATGGGTGAAAAATATTTGTTATTGGCTGATTACAGAGTAATTCCTTCAGAAATAGACAGTTATGATGGAATAACTGAACAACTATTCAAACCAGTTTACCTCAATGGAAGCAATAGAACATTCCGGCTGAATATTGCCCAAAAAAATTATTCAATAAGTGTTGAGAGACAAGTGAAACCCTAATTAAAGCCGCATTGAAGAAGTCCATCATATGAATCTCAACCTGAGCATAATATTACTAAATCTCTAAAAAAATAATAACTAGAAGAGGATTGCTTTACCAGACTTAGAAGCAGGTATTAAGCAAGGGGTCAAAAACGTCCTTGTTCAGAGAGGTACAGACATTGAACCAAATGGGTGCCGCCACCAAGGCATAAATAAAGAAGAGACTTTCAAGGGGCTTTTGAAGCTCCCTCAATAATACCATACCCACTCCAATCTACTAGTTTACTTTTATGTTATATTTTGATTTTTTACAAGAAATATAAAATACTTCATCTTTATATATTATAGAATTCTTACCCACAGAATCTTAAGTTTATTTCTGTTTTCCGATTATAGGTTTAAAGTGAAGAGATCTAGTGACCAGTCTGGGATCTAAAAGAAGAAGACACATATTTAGGAGGAAACATTGGTTGCTGATACCACCAAGGTAGAGGTTAGTCAAGGATGACGTTGAGTCTTGTGAAAGGCCAACGTAATGAAAGAATGTTTAAGAGTGACAATAAGAGACTGCCAGAAGAACAATAGACAGCTATAATGAGGTACCATTTCTACATTGGGTAGCATCAAAAGAAGGTCTACTTAGTGAGGATGATCATGCACCTTCATAAGGTTGTTGGTGTCTGTTTTTGTGGAAAAGAAACTCTCCACAGCAAGATGGTAAACAAAGTCAAGTAATCAAGGGCGGATGAGCTAACTCTGTCAAAAGTGTTGAAAAAAGGTTTAGTCTATTATATGTTTCTTACCAATATTGAACAATCAGAACAAGGGGCAGTGAACATGTTACAAGGAAGGAATTTCAGAGGAAGCGTGATGATTATAAGAAATTACAGTTTTTAAATTATTGACCACTGAGGCATCTTTATTAAAAATATTTTTAAGTAGGATGGTTATCCAACGGGTAAAGGTACTAGCTGTCCTGGATATTGGTGCCCTGGTCAGCACTATGTCCTCAAAGCTGATGAACAAGCTCAGGTTTTTCTGATTTTGGCTACAGCATGTATTAACAAACTTCTAGATTGTATATAATGCACGTGTTAAAATACTAATATGGTTGCCCCTAAAGTTTGGACAAATGGTGCAAACTTCAATTGCCATTGTGTTTGAAAGTGACCACTTTGGCTTCTTAATACAAAAACATTTTTGATTAAGAATTATAATATTTATAAACTTTGTACATTGTACTATCAGCTTTCTATACTATCAGATGCCACTGAAGTTTATGAATAAAGAAGCAAACCCATGAAAACAGATTGCATGTATGGAGAAAACCAAACTGTCAGTCTATCTTATTATGACCTAAAGATAAGGGTATAAAGAAGTTCCCTTCTAATGTGATGCCATAGAAAGTCTACCTCTTAGTACTTATGAGGATTTCATTATACACAGTGCATTCAAAAAGTTCTGGGACTAACGTTTTAAAGACACAACTTTACAAATAAATAAACTTTCTTTTATCATAATTTAACATACAACCTTTCCCTCTCTATACATATTTATATTGCTAAAACAATTGTTAAAAGGTATGCACATAGTTCCTATTTTGTATAATCATGTTTAAACCAGCTGTCCCATTCTTCTGAATTGTCTCTACTTTATCAAAAGAATTAACCTTCAGTGCCTCCTTCAGATTATAATTATCCACCCTATTCACCAGATTTGGCTCTATCTGACTTCTTTCTGTTCTCTAATCTGAAGTTGGCACTGAAGGTTCATTCTTTTGATAAAGTAGAGACAATTCAGAAGAATTTGACAGCTGGTTTAAACATGGTTATACAAAATAGGAACTATGTGCATACCTTTTAACAATTGTTTTAGCAATATAAATATGTATAGAGAGGGAAAGGTTGTATGTTAAATTATGATAAAAGAAAGTTTATTTATTTGTAAAGTTGTGTCTTTAAAACGTTAGTCCCAGAACTTTTTGAATGCACTGTGTATTACTTGGAGAGCAGCTTATCATGCCAGTGCCAATTTGTATCAGATTCCTACTGTAAACGATGCTTAAAATTTATAGTTTGAAAAATCTGAGTACAGGAGTTCAGAGTACTTTCTGGATTCTACAATCTGAGCTATACCAAAAAAAACTCAAGGGGTTGTTAAGGAAACCCCATAAAAAGACCATTAAGTGAAAATTTTCCAAGTCGTGACACATGCCAAGCTTTTTCAAATTTAAAAATACTAAGGCAATACATGGCTTAGGAGAGTTTAAAGGTTTAGGATGGGTGCCGTGACCATATAATTGGCAAAAATTTTAACATTTTGAAAAGAGCTCAAGAATATCTTTAGCAAATGACTCAATTAAGAAAGATTGTGTCACTGAGAAGTTCACCAAATGGACATGGTAACATCTGTGCCATTCAAGTCCAAGACTTATTAATAATCTAAGAATTAAGAGGAGATAATATCATCTAATTCAAGCAGTTACTGGACTCCTTCCAGGGACTTTTGAAGAGTCCATTGGCTTCGCCCCTATTTATTAGTTGCAATAAGGATGGTTGGCACAGAGATTTCATGGGCTATTGCCAGCTCAAAAAAGTAACAAATAAGGACTCATTAAACTTACCATAAACATAAGATGCATGAAGAGACTGGGAAGATCTATATACTTTACTTCCAAGGACCTAGCTTCAAGGTACTGGCAAATTGAGTTGTCACCCACATATCATAATAGGTGTGTATTAATGAGTATACAGGTTCTTCAATCCAACTTGGATGCCTCAAGGGCTATAATTTCTTAATTACTTACCAGAGGTTCATGGACTATATATTTGGCGATTTGAAGTCCTCTAGTGTCTTAATTAATCTGGATAATATCACTGCCATCAGTAAGACGTTCCATGAGCGCCTTCAAACCTTCTTTTAAGCCTTCAAGTGCTTCTTAGCATCAAATTTGAAGTTGAAAATGAGCAAGTGTTCCTCTTCAGGAACAACAACCAGAGTTTCTCATCCACTGCAATAGTGAAAAGGGTATTAAGTCCTAGAACGAGAAAGTAAAGGCTATAGTGAGAATCAATAAACCCAAGTGAAATAGAGATCTACAATTACTATTGGGTATGGCTTTATATTACTGTCAGTGTGTATCAGCATCAAAAACACTACCTCAATTATGCACTTGCTATATAAGAATATGATATCTTAGGGTAACAGGACAAGAGGATTAAACATAAAAAGTTAATTAATTTTTGGTGGAAGAACCTATCCAAAGCTATCCCAACTTGAACAAGACCTTTTATCTATCTACAGGCGCCACCATATAGGCATGGGAGCCATCCTGGTTCAGTTGGACAAAAATAATATATAACATCCCATCAACTGACTTTTAAGATGTTTTTTAGGGAATACCCAGGATTAAAATGTGATTAAAATATAATGCTTAATGGTGACAAGTGCTGTCAAGCAATTGTAACTTATGTATATTTACGTTTTAAATTCATAGCAGATTTCTCCTCCATGTGATGTCTACAAACATGAAAATTACAACTTACACTTAACGTGGTGGGCTGTTCAGCTAAAAGAATATGATTTCAATATATGTTTCCCTAGAAGGACACAAGCACCTCAGCGTGGAGGATTCTCAAGATTGCTAATCTTACATTTATAATCCTATTAGAATGATCGCCTCTAATATCATATTAAAGACCTGAGGAGACTTGGGTGGAGGGGACTGAAGAGGTTCTCTAGTACTTAAGAATTGCACAAAGAATATATGCATCATGGACGGTCATCTACAGAAGTTTGTACGAGGAATATGGGGTTCTTATATATGCTCTAGCGATCATATTCAAGTGTTTCTTAAGGCTCATATTATATTATGCCATGAGAAAATTTAAAATATGAGCATTCTGGAATCTATTGTTAATAACATCAATCAAGCGCTAAAATTTTATATACCCTGCGTCAGTTTCCAACCCTTATTGATAAAATTACTTTTGCTCCATTACTACCAACAGCCCCATTCAGAAACATGAATTGACATTATAGAACCCCTACAAAAGAGTTTTATTAAAGAACTATTCATTATCATCACAATTGACCACTTAGCAAAGTGTGTTGAGCTATTGCAGTTATAGCCTAAGATATTATGGTTACCATAAAGTTTCTCTTTATCAATTAATCACAAGACTAGATGCCCCAAAGTAATCGTTATCAGACAATGGAAGAAACCTTATCTCAGACATTGGGTTATAGATGATGCCTTAGGGGTATGACATCAGTTTACAAAACCATACACCCCCTATATCTATAAGATTGTGGAATTAGTTAATGGCACCTTGGCAGGGGTATTAAAGAAATATATGTATTGTACTTGCCATTATATGGGATACTCCCTACATTTTGCCATATTCACATATAAGCTGAGCTACCCTTGTGCAATAAAGGTGTTCTCATCTAAGTAATTATATGGTCGAGAAGCCGCTTACATTTCCTGTTGCCTTAAAAATTATGCTGATTAAAGTTACTTACCTTTATAAGTATATTAGATGTTTTAGCAGATAAGCTGATCTAAATTAAATTGAATCTGGATGAAACCTTGTGAAGCAAACAATCATAGAAGAAAGAGACATTCAGAGATGAATTAGATACCAGATTTCAGAGAAGATCAAGTCATATTTACTACACATGTGGAAGCCCACTTGACAAGATACAAACTATGTAGCTGGTGATGGCAGTAGTCCTTTCATTAAGAGGGATAAATTTACAGTTTGAGAAAGCTTCTAGGGTTTTTATTATAGTCAATTACATGCAAGACATATATGTTTCTTACTAGATCTCATCCTGAAAGGGTGATTTTGCAGGGTCCACCATGAATACTTGTACATTCTTATTTTAGGGAACAAGACATCTTGAGGACCAACCAATCCTTGACAATGACTCAAGAGCCCATATATATGGCAATACACCAGAGTCAAACGAATGCCCTGAGGATAACTAAGAAAATGATATGGACATTGGTTGAGTGAATTATAAAGTTTTTTATAACAATGTATGGTTAACAGATTGCCCCAAGATAGTTTGATGATTGATCTGAAGTCAACAGTTTAGCAAGATATTATTTTCATATGGTTGGACAACCAAAAAATATATATTGGACACACTATGGCTGTTCTTAAAGGACGTTTCAAGTACACTCAGAGGATGATTGTATCTTAAACAAGAATAAGTAAATGGACAGCAGTACATATTACCAGAGCTACAGAAAGGGTACCTCAGGCGCTCTAAGAGGATAAGACATCTAGAGCACAAGCTCAAGCTAAAAAGTAGGTGTATAAAGAAGATTATCTCCTTACTTTGACTTATATCTCCAATATATGATTTATCTTATTATCTTATTGAAAGTTAAATCCAGAACAATTATTATTATTATTTTTAGAATTTCTTGAGTAAAAAAGCCTCACATTAATATTTTAAACAGAAATGATGCTTATGATAACTTTTATTTTATTTTTAATTCTTTTATAACTTATAGAAGAAGGCTGACTCAAGAGATGGTTGATCACATGATTACACCAGAGACTTAACTATCTCTACTGGTTCAAAGTGAACGTGATAGTATTAAAGAATTACTCAAGTGTAGTAGTTTTTTTTAAAAGGTCCACTGTTGCAAAGACATCATGCATGGATTTTTATGGAATTTGGTAACTTAGTGATAATGCTTTGTGCCACAATCATAAATATTAGGAAAAACTTCTTGACATAACTTAGAATAATAACTTTTTAACTTGTATAGTTCATACTGTTATGGTAAAGGTAAATTCTTTATATTACATTTCAATAGTAATTTTGCTTGAGGAATATTTTTATCTTAAAGCGCCATGTTCCATATTACTTAAACTAAATTAAAATCTTTATAAGAAAAAATGTTTTAAAAATATAATATGATATATTATTTATTGTAAAAAATAGGGCTTCTATGACCTATAGTATAATTTATTCATTTCATTTAGCTTTTTATTCTTCATCTAATACTTATTATGTGAACATATGTTTTTTTGTAGGGTGTGTCAAACATTTAAAAATTTTTATATCTGATAATTATATTAAGGAGTAAATATCTACCAATATTTTAAGTTATTATTAAATTCAAAGTACTATTATTAAGGGGGACCTTTCATGGTATATTTTGCAATTGGAATTACAACAGGGTGAGATATGCATCAGTATATAAACACTCACTTAGGTATAATTGTTTGTAACAAAATAAATCAAATTAAAAGTGTAGAGCAGACAAGATAATATATTTTTATTAAGTATAATTTCTTCAATATCGCTATAGTCTTATCTAGTACTATCAGCATTCTATATCTGTTGTAAAATTAAATTTCTAGTTCCTCCAGGAACTGTAAAATTTGCATAATGTTGTTTTATATTAATTTTGTGTCACTGCGACCTCTTATCCCATCTCCAATGTGTGGCCCCAATATATGCGCTGTGGGGTCTGGAGTGTACTTAATGTATCAACCTTCCCCAAAGCTCCTGAGTCTTCTAAATAGCCATTTTTAGCCTGTCAATAGGCTCTTGGCATTGCCTTAAGGCATGGTGTTCATTAGGCCGAACATTTGGTACATCTTCCTTATGGTAGGGGTGGAGATCAGTCAGTGGTTCATGTAGTGTGGTTTTGGCCAAGTAACTTTGATTAATATAAATTGGAGGGGATGGTAATGGAATTGAGTATCAAATAATCAGTGACAGATTGGTATGAAAGCTTTATCAAGAAATGCTGACAATTCAATGATGTGGTTTATAATAACTAAAAATTGTCCCAGGTGAAATTATTGGAATGTCTGACGGCAGTTCAATGAAAATTGATCTACTAAAAAGTGCAAGCGGCATGACAAAATAGTTTTATGTGATATTTATATTTATAAGAGATGTGGTCGGGGCAGTAGTGAAATCTATAGGACGTTGGGGTAAGTTTAAGATCAATGATATAAGATTGATCAAACCCAATTCTATACTTTTTCCCCACTTGACCAAATATAGGTTGTTAACAATTTGCATATGATGGCAGCTGAGCTATTGGTAATTATTAGTATACACCTTGGTGCCTTACTGAAATTAGATCAAGAATTTGGAATATACTCTATCAACTATGTTCTCCTTGATGAAGTCTTTAAACGTGTAAGTTTGGTTAACGTTTTCTCTATGACCTCAAAAGGACCTTCCAGATGTTCTAGCATATTGGCTCAGCTGAATCTGTAATTATTGTAATAAAGCACCTGCTCTCCCATATTGAGACAGGGAAAGGGTTGGATTCAGTTGTCAAGCTCTCTGCATCTCATCTTCTGGGCCAGCACGTTATAATAAGCCTCAGTATGGAGCTAATTTTTAATGTTTATGTGAGATTATCTGAATATCAGTCAGTGTAATTCCCTCTTCATAATGCAGGAGTTTAATATTAGAGGCATGGCAGACTGTGTCCTGTACAATAGTTGGAATGTAAATCTTCCCATTAATGAGTGTAATTCAGTGTTATATGCAAAGACAGAAGAGGGTAGAAAGAGATTCCAGCTAGACTGCCTGCCCAACGCCACTTTGAGGATGCTGATTAGGGTGCATACACACACTCCTATGCACAATTAATTTTTATAATAGGGTGCTGACAAAACCACTCAAACCCCTATCAATTTGTTAAACTTAGGATCACGTGGGAGGTGAAGTCCGTACTGTTGTACATCAATACAGATTGGGACACTCATGTTTGTAAACAATAATCTCCATAAATATATTTGGTAGTTGTTGCAGCCCCATGTCAATAGAAGGTTTGTCTTTGGCCTGTTTTGTAAGGTGGTTGATGATCACCACAGTATATCTAAACTGGCCTCCGCTAGCAGGTAGCAGGCATACACTGATTGACTGAGTGTGAAAGTCAATGTTAGGTTGACTAAATAATATAAGATGCTCTTGCAATACAGTGCTTCTGCTAGGCACTCTCTACAACAGCCAATGACCTAATGAATAATGAAGTGAATCAATTACCAGTGGTAGTATTCCTTCAGCTTATAAACTTTTCTTGGACCTCCATGTTCTGTAGCCTTATGTGCCTGATAATCTGATTCATTTGTTTGGTTGGCCATGCTATCAGATACATACAGCCTTCCATTAATTTAAAAAGCTTCCCATCTTTAGCAATGGTTTATTCATCAGCCAAACTTAAGCGCTTTACACCTCATCAAGTTCATTATCATATTGTTTTTAGCACTAGTGGTGCTCAACCAATATTCATTGTCATATTGTTAGCTCACATTTTAGAAAAAAAACTATCTGCAGATTGGTGTATCCCCCCAAGATTGGTTTATCCCTCCCATTAGATTGGGACCACCTAGTGCTAAAAAAATTAAAAAGACTATCTACCATGTCAGTAGTCAGTGTAACGGTGAGGAACTAAGACAATCCATTGTTGTTTTTGTAATTTGCACCAGGTCAGTGCCAAATTTCAGAATTATACACCTGTAACTTGATTTTTAATGAACCTGCCTCCCTTCTGGCTCCTTAAAGTTTTACAGCCATCTGAAGGAAGAGTGGTCAGTTACTAATTTGATGTGCACCTCATGGATGCAGATCCTAAAATTTTTTATGCATAAAATACTGCTAGGAATTCCTTCTTGGTAACTATATAATTCCTCTCGTGCACATCCAATGTCTGGCTGCAGTGGTCCATAGGGTGCTCAACCCTTTCATCGTCAAGTTGGTGTAGCACAGCCCCACAGCAGTGAGGGACGGGTTATTTTGATTTTAGTGGTTTGTCAAAATCCAGATAGATAAGCACTGGCGCAGAGGCAAGTAAAGTACAAAGCCTATTGAAAGCTAGCTGGCAGTTTATTGTCCCCTTGAATTGAATTCTGTTTCAAAATTTGGTATAAATGTTTCCTTATTATAATAAAATTCTCTATGAAATTCTAAAGTAGCTGACCGCCCTTAAGAAGACCTGGATGACTCACTTGCTACTTAACGTTTTTAATCTTCTCAATGGCATCTACTTTGTCCTGCTGGGCTATATGACCTGTTGTTTAATGACAAAGCCTAAATACTCCAGCTGTTCCCAGAAGATAATACATTTCTTTGACTTGATTATAATACTAGCTGCAGTGAGATGGCGGAAAATTCCTCTAGGCATTTTATTTTTATAAACATTTAAAAACATTTATGTTATCCAAGTACAACGATACAAGAAGAATTCTAAAGTCACCCAAGACTCTTTCCATGGTCCTGTCAGGGTTTAAGACAATGAGTGAGTTGAAATCCCTACTCTTTAATCAAACTTCAATAAGTTGTTTTTGAACCAGCGTTAATGAAATCTTCCCACAAAGGCACCAATGAGAGTTCAATAATGAAGCACCACGTGAACTATAATCAGTGGAGATGCCTTCTAAAATTTCATTCCTGATTTATGAACCTCAAGAGGCGCGACTCCACCATTGTTTTCATGAGGATGGCGCATGTCAGGCAAACAGCAAGTTATTTTTAGACTGACCTGCCAGTTTAAGTGCTGAAGCACCCAAACGGCAAACCCAAATGCCAGTGGCACTGCTGGTATGACAGTTATGGAACCAGGAAGGAGTTCCACCATATAGTACCCATGAGCTATAATCATGTATAGGCACATAGCAAAGTACCAGGTGAACATAGCCAAAAAAACACAAGGGTTGTTGGAATACAGAAGAAAAGGGCGGTTTAGTTTTAAGCATATAAACTGGAATTGGTTAAAGGGTTTTTTATTGGAAATATAGGTAAACAAAATCGACCAACAATTTTCTCAGTGCAATGCAACTGATTAAATAGTGTTTAATTGGTAGTGGGTCAAAGCATAATTGGGTCCCTCAAATTTGACCTAACTTGGAAAATATTTGGGGGATGGGGCAGATAATTTCAATTAGAACTTACATTGAAGGATTTGGCAGCAGGCTGAGTCACTATTGGTTCATCTGCAAATGCCTGGACTGATGCTCAACTGCATTTGCATTGGTTGGTGTGACAGCATCTGGCCCAATGAGCAACGGGAATTCCCTAGGGCCACCCCACATAGGGGCAGTCCCAATTGGTTGGAAACAGGTTAGGGATAGCCAACCCACCCATGAACGATCACTGGAGCGTTTGTTTGTCCAAAT